>CANXME010000172.1:0-129053 GCA_948144175.1 Closterium sp. NIES-65 | reverse complement strand
GTGTACCCCCTATGGGATACCCCACTACAGCCTACACAGCATATAAGCTATAGATATGTTCTGACACTCTTCGCTGCAGCCATGTGCTCTGGTCGGTGTCTCCCGGCGCAACATAGCGTGCCAAGATGCTAAGAGGGTATGCCAAGTCAGGTCGAGTGCAGGCCATCAGGTACATGAGGCAGCCAACAAGCTCTAGGTACGGGCCACTCTGCTCTACGGACTCATCTGAAGGCAAAGCTGAGAGCGATGGCGAGTAGACAGAGGATGTCAAACATTATATGTTTGTGTGGTTCTAGGCTGTAGTGGGTCACACCATAGGGGGTACACCAGTTTAGGGTTTCATATTTGTACTGTTGTTCCTGTTAGTCACAGCCATTCCTGTTTCTCATTTTGACAGGGTATCAGAGCCTAGGTTCCACCTAGGACCGGGAACGTTAGGGCCCACCGTTTCTCCGCTAGCCGCGCCCTCAGTGCGCCGCCTTTTCCTAGCGCCCTCGTGCGCCTCGTTCCTAGCGTCGCCCCTTCAGGCCCCTCACGGCCCCCTCGCGTCGCCCCTTACCCTCTCACGGCCCCGTCTTAAGACCCCGCGCTAGCCCCTTAAGGCCCCGTGTCGGCCCCGCGCTAGCCTCTCACGGCCCCCTACGGCCCCGCGCTAGCCCCGAACGGCCCACCTACGGCCCCGCGCTAGCCTCCTACGCCCCGATTGGCCCCGCGCTAGCCTCGAACGGCCCCGTGTTGCCCCGCGCTAGCTACTCGAACGGCCCCGTGTGGCCCCCGCGCTAACCTCCCACGGCCCCGTAAGGCCCCGCGCTAGCCTCCCACGGCCCCTTCAGGCCCCGCGCTAGCCTCCCACGGCCCCGTCAGGGCCCGCGCTAGCCTCCCACGGCCCCTTCAGGCCCCGCGCTAGCCTCCCACGGCCCCTTAAGGCCCCGCGCTAGCCTCCTACGGCCCCGAATGGCCTCGCGCTAGCCCCGACCGGCCCCCGAACGGCCCCCCACGCTTGCCTCTCACGGCCCCTCCCGCGCTCGCCCCTCTACGGCCGAGCCGCGCTGCGCGACCCGACCCGAACCGCGCCGCCCTAGCCGAGCCGCGCCGCCCTAGCCGAGCCGCGCCGCCCTAGCCGAGCCGCGCCGTCCTAGCTGAGCCGCGCCCTCCTTACCTAAGCAGCGGCACCAGTACTGAACTGCTACTACTGCTACTGCTACTGCTTACTTGCTACTGCTTTGCTGCTACTGCTCTACTATGCTTGCTGCTACTACTGCTACTGTCACTTCTGCTACTGCTACTTCAGCTATGGCTAGCCCTCCAGTTCTCTGTTCGATACTGAGGGCCGCCCGATTAAGTTTGAGACCTGGCTCGATGATCTGCATCTGTTCCTCCCACTCACTGCCAGAGAGGATATCTCGCTGTACGATCACGCACTAGGCACAGTCCCTACTCTCCTGCTACTACTGCTGCTGCTACTGCTCGCTCAAGATGGCAGACTCGCGATGCCCACAGCCCGCTTTGCTATTCGCAACTCCCTGCCAGTAGACGAGCGCGAGCACTTTAGCCAGCATCAGACTGCGCACGCCCTTTACACTGCTGTAGTTGCGCGCTTACTCCTCCCCGGCCTCAGCTGCACTAGGCCGCCTCTCGCTTTCCCTACCTGTTCCCCGACGACCTCTCCGCCTTCCAGACAGTCGCTGACCTCATCACTCACCTCCGCACTAGTGATGCCCGCTTCCGTGCAGCCATGCCCCGCTGAGTTTCTTGCCTCCAACCCTCCCCCGCTCTGGCTCACTCTCTACCACCTAGTCACCCGCCTCCCTGACACTCTGCGTACATTCAGGGACCACTTCCTAGCTCGCTGCCCCACTGAGCTCACCATTACCGCCCTAGAGAAGGAACTACTTGGAGCTGAGAAGAGTATTGTAGCTGTATGGTGCCTCTCGTGGCGACCCCCGCACCCCTTTCTTTCGAGGGGGTGTTCCCCCTCCCCCCTGCTCCCCTCTGTCCGCCTCTGCTGCTGCTGTCGACCTCCTTGGTGCTGAGCAGGTCGGCTCTGCGTCCGCTCCCAGCGGGCGCCGCAGCGGCAAGGGCAGGGGAGGCAAGGGCGGTGGGGGTGACGGCGGGGGAGGCGGTGGTGGGGGTGGTGGCGGCGGTGGGGGGGTGGCGGGGCTGGAGGGGCTAGTGGCAGTGGTGGGGGTGGTGGAGCAGCGCGGCGGAAGTGGCCGGGGTGGGGGCGGTGGTGGTGGCGGCAGTGGACGTGGAGGCGGCAGAGGCGGTGGTGGTCGTGGTGGAGGCGGTGGTGGTGGTCGTGGATGCTCTGGCACTGGCCAGAGCGCGCAGCACCCCTCAGTCCTCCCAGGAGCTTCGTGAGTGGTACTTACAGCACGGGGTGGGGGGGGTAGCCTTAGCTGCACGTACGTCATCCGCACTGGTCGCCGCAAGGGACAACGTGCGGAGGGCGCACACTTGCCAGCGCTGCTTCTCTCGCCTAGATGACGCGTGGCGTGCTCAGTTTCCTGACGCTCCTGAGCTCCCTCAGTGGGCTGATCTCCTCAAGAGGATATCGATATCTATGCTCTTGATTTTGATGTTATTCTCAAAGCCATGTATGCTTGACTATTAGTGGAGAGGAGGACCAGTACTTGTGTGTTCCGCCTGACCCAGGCATCCGCACTTGTGAGGCTGCAGCCCTAGGTGCTTGCGTGTCTGCTGCCCCAGTTGCTAGTGAGGCTACTGCTCTAGGTGCTTGTGTGTCCGCCACCCCCAGGTACTACTGAGTCCACTGAGGCAATGCACACCTTCACTCTAGACTCAGGCGCTTCGCGCTGTTTCTTTCCGTGAGCGCACTGCTCTTGAGCCCCTTGCTCGACCAGTCGCTGTCTCGCGTCGCTGACCCCTCTGGGGGTCCGGTTCATTGCGACCTTCCTCCACTTGTCCTTCCTTGTCCTCCGTCCCGTCGGGCACACTGTCAGGTCTCCACCTCCCCTCGTTCTCTACAAACTTGGCGGTAGTTGCGCTTCAGGATGGGGGTGTTCACCATTTCACCCTGCCTACGAGCGTGTGACACAACTGCACGTGTGCTCGGACGGGCCGTCACCCCTGGCTACCTTCACTCGGCAGCCGGGTCGGACCTGTACACACTGACCACTGAGTCCCCTCAGGTAGCGGCGTCTGCGTCTGCGTCTGCGTCAGGTCAGCTGTCTGCCCCTTGCTCGTATCGCTCTCTAGCGCACAAGACTGTCCTCTGGCACCACCGACCTTGGTCCCCCGTCAGTGCAGCGCCTCCGGGCATGCACTCCCGGTACTTGTCTCTGGTCTTCCTCGGGTACTCCCTCCCCTCCCACCCTCCCTTGCTCCTCCTTGTCTTCCTGTGTCGAGGGGCGGCAGCGCGCTGCCCCTCACTCCTCCTCGTTCCCACCGACGACTGCTCCTTTGCAGACGCTCCACATGGACGTGTGGGCCCAGCCCGCGTCCGTGGTCAGGGCCAGGAGAGGTACTTCTTGATCGTCGTTGACGACTACTCGCGCTACACACCACGGTCCTTCCCCTTGCGCACCAAGGTGAAGTCCTTGATGTTCTGATCCCTTGGATCAGCAGAGCACTTCTTCAGCTGCGAGAGCGTTTTCGCTCGAGTTTCCTGTCCTGCGCTTGCACTCTGACAGAGGTGGGAATTCCTCCTCTGACCTCTTTGGCAGCCTACTGTGCAGAGCACGGCATTCGCCAGTCGTTCACAGCTTCCGTCCTCTCCACAGTAGAATGGGTTTGCTGAGCGCCGCATTGGCTTGGTCATGGAGGTCGCTCGTACCTCCTTAGTCCACGCGGCTGCCCCCCACTTTCTGTGGCCGTTTGCGGCGGTCCGGTACGCTGCGCATCAGCTCAACCTCTGGCCCCGTGTCCCTCTCCGCTCCGGAGACCTCGCCCACACTGCTGTGGACGGGGGAGGTTGGCGATGCGTCCGCTTCCGTGTCTGGGGATCCCGAGCTTTTGTTCGCGACACGTCTGCGGACAAGCTCTCCTCCCGCACTGCTCCCTGTGTCTTTCTTTGCTTTGTCCCGGATGCGTCTGGCTGGCAGTTTTACCACCCCGCCTCGCACCGCGTCTTCCCCTCTCAGACGTCACTTTTGACGAGTCCGTGCCCTTCTACCCGCCTCTTCCCCTACCGCACTGCCCCGCTCTCTCCCCTGCCTCTCTTCCTCGCGCCAGGTGCTTGCAGTGGTAGACCCCCTTCTCCTCAGGGTGCCGCTCCCTCAGGTGTCTCTCAGGTAGACCCGGTTGAGCCTGCCGAGGTAGCGGTCGACTCGCGTCCTGCTAGAGGTGCTGAGCCTGAGCGTGCGGAGCCTGAGCGTAGCGGAGCCTGCGCGGGCGGAGCCTAGGGGTGCTGAGTCTGGGGGTGCTGAGACTGGGGTGCTGAGCCTGGGGGTGCTGAACTGGGGGTGCTGAGCCTGGGGGTGCTGGGTCTGGGGTGCTGCGCCTGGAGTTGTGCTGAGTCTGGGGGTGCTGAGCCTGGTGGTGTTGCAGTTGACTGTGAGACGCCTGGAGGACCTCCCTCTTCGCAGCAGCTACGTGAGTGTTACTCACGGTACTGCGCCTCCGGCGGGGTGCGTCTGGTCTCGGACTAGTGGTGCTACTGGAGTTGGTACTCGTGTTTTCCCCACCACGGCGGGAGCCGCCCTCTTCCCCACAGCTTCGAGAGTGGTACGCTCGCACATCAGTCTCCGGAGTGGACTGCTGGTGCTGGGGTGTCCCCGGAGTTGACGCTGCTGCGGGTGCTGCTGGACCCTGAGCTGGAGGTGCTGCTGCTACTACTTTGTGCTGCTGAGGTGCTGCTCGTACTGAGGACCCGGGTGTTGGAGCTACTGCGGGTGCTGCGGACCCTGGTGCTGGAGGTGCTGCTGGTGCTGCTGGAGGTGCTGCTACTGCTGCTGGAGTGGAGGGACCCGGCGAGTGGAGCTTCTGCTGGTCCTGAGGACCCCTGCCGCTGGTGTCTCTGCTGGGTCGAGAGTTGCTGCACGGCCACGGCCGTACTTCGTTCTGCTCCTTCAGCAGGTTTCTTGGTCAGCCTCCTCCTCCTTGTTCTCCTCTCGCCTTAGAGTGTCCGCCGTCTGTCCAGTCACAGCCACAGTTACCGCCTGCCTCCCCACTCTTGTGCCTGCTCCTTACACTGGTCCGACTGGAGGTCTTGCTGAGAGACGTGAGCCTGCGTCACGTCCTGTGTCACCTGCGTCTCGTCGAGCGTCGCCTGTTCGTGCTGCTACCACTGGTAGTCGTGTCCAGCGTCAGCGTCCTCCTGCTGTCCCAGGCACTCACCAGATGTGGCTCGCGTTCGTCAGTCCACTGCTCCGCAGCGTGTCGCTCTCCCCGTCGCCTCCTGCGTCCCTCTCCTTCCCTCTCTTTCCTGCTCTTGCTGACCCTAGTCAGACCCGCTTCGCGCTGCCAGTCCTACTATCACACGTCTCCTGGCTACGGTTGTCACTGACCCTTCCTTTGAGTCCGCTGCTTCGTCTGCCTTAGTCACTGAGCTTGTCGACTTTGCAGCTGCGTGTCGTCTAGACTACGCTGCGAGTCTTGTTGCTGAGTCTGAGTCCTGTCTGTCCTCCGTCCGTTGGGGGTGAGTGTGCTCTTGGCACGGACGTTCTGAGGACAGGCAGGAGGATTTTGGTTTGCCTTGCCGCTGCTTTGCCCCATCTCGTGTCCATGCTTGTTGCCCCTGAGGGAGACCCGGATGCACCAGACATCCCGACCCCACGCTCTTACGCAGAGGCGATGGCCGGTCCCTACTCCTCTCAGTGGCAGTCAGCCATGGAGACAGAGATGGCTTCCTGGAAGTCCACTGGCACCTACGTCGACGAGGTTCCCCCACCTGGGGCGAACATCGTCAGTGGCATGTGGATTTTTCAGGGTGAAGCGGCCACCGGTCTCTCCACCTGTCTTCAAGGCGCGTTACGTTGCACGAGGCTTCAGTCAGCGAGAGGGAGTTGACTTCTTCCAGACCTTCTCTCCCCGACCCCGAAGATGACCACTCTTCGGGTTCTGCTACACCGTCGCCGCTCAGCGTGACTACGAGCTCCACTCTCTTGACTTCAGCACAGCTTTCTTGCAGGGCAGCCTGCACGAGGAGATCTGGCTGCGCCGCCCACCTGGCTTCCACTGGGTCGTTCCCTCCTGGTACCCAGTGGAGCCTCCGGCGGCCAGTCTACGGTCTCCGCCAGGCGCCACGTGAGTGGCACGACACACTGAGGACTACACTTGCGCTCTTGGGTTCGCTCCTTCTACTGCTGACCCGTCGCTGTTTCTACGCACCGACACCTCACTGCCGCCGTTCTACATCCTCGTGTACGTCGACGACTTGGTCTTTGCCACTTCTGACACAGCTGGTCTCGCTCACTTGAAGTCGGAGCTGCAGAAGAGACACACGTGCACAGACCTGGGTGAACTGACAAGCTATCTTGGCTTGCGGATCACCCGGACAGAGCACGGCGCACCATCACCTTGACTCAGTCACACATGGTGCAGCAGGTCCTTCAGCGCTTCGGCTTCACGTACTCCCTGCCTCAGTCCACTCCTCTGCCTACGGGACACTCGCTCTCAGCTCTGCCTTCGGATGAGTCCGTAGAGCCGAGTGGTCCGTATCCAGAGCTTGTGGGCTGCCTCATGTACCTGATGACCTGCACTCGACCTGACCTTGCATACCCTCTCAGCATCTTAGCACGCTATGTCGCTCCCGGCCGTCACCGGAAGGAGCACATGGATGCAGCTAAGAGGGTGTTGCGCTACTTGTGCAGTACGTCGGGCATGGGGCTAGTGCTTGGAGGGCGAGACCGGCCTGTTCTCACTGGGCACTCAGACGCTTCTTGGGCAGACGACCAGGCTACTCAGCGGTCGTCTCGGGTTACACCTTCAGTCTTGGCTCTGGCTCTGTCTCTTGGCGTTCTACTCGTTCTTCTTCTGTTCTCAGCTCCAGCTGTGAGGCTGAGATCTACGCCACGGCCATGGCTGCCCAGGAGCTTCGCTGGCTCACCTACCTGCTGACTGACCTTGGAGAGCAGCCTCGTTCTCCTCGAGTGCTGTACGTCGACAAGAAGGCAACCTAGCCTTGTGTCAGGAGCACGAGCTGGAGCACAGGACGAAGCACATTGCTCTGCGTTACTTTCTAGCTCGAGAGCTACAGCAGCGTGGTCAGCTTCTTCTGCGTTACGTGGCCACTGAGGCCAACACTGCTGATGTTTCACCAAGGCGCTTCCGCCTCTTGACCATCAGCGTTTTTGCACTCTTCTAGGTCTTGTGCCGACTGTTCCTCACTTGCTTACTTCTTGACTTTGCCTGTACTGTGATCATTATATATATACCTGCATGTTTGCCCTTGCTAGGTTGTGATCATTGTACCTCTTGCTCTATTATAAAACTGCATGTGAACTGGTCTTGTGACCGCTTACTTGTGCTCGGAATTTGTGTGGAATCCTCGAGATCCACCTGAGCTTGTTTGCATTGCTTTGCCTTGACTGGTCTTGTGACCCCTAGGTCTCCCCCACTTTGCCTATGGGGGTGTGTCAAACATTATATGTTTGTGTGGTTCTAGGCTGTAGTGGGTCACACCATAGGGGGTACACCAGTTTAGGGTTTCATATTTGTACTGTTGTTCCTGTTAGTCACAGCCATTCCTGTTTCTCATTTTGATAGAGGAGTGTCCTGAAGTCAAAGCGCTGAAGGACCTGCTGCACCATGTGTGACTGAGTCAAGGTAATGGTGCGCCGTGCTCTGCCCTAGGTGACCTGCAAGCCAAGATAGCTGCGCAGTTCACCCAGGTCTGTGCACGTGTGTCTCTTCTGCAGCTTCGACTTCACGTGGGCCAGTCGAGCAGTATCTGCAGTGGGGAAGACCAAGTCGTCGACGTACACGAGGATGTAGAACGGCGGTAGAGTAGTGTCGGTGCGGAGAAATAGCGACCGGTCAGCAGTGGAAGGAGCAAACCCAAGAGCCGCAAGCGTCGTCCTCCTTGTGTCGTGCCACTCGCGGGGCGCCTGGCGGAGACCGTAGACTGGCCACTGGAGGCTCCACCGGGTACTAGGAGGAAACGACCCAGTGAAGCCAGGTGGGCGGCGCAGCCAGATCTGCCCTGTAGGAAAGCAGTGCTGAAGTCAAGAGAGTGAAGCTCGTAGTCACGCTGAGCAGCGACGTGTAGCAGAACCCGAAGAGTGATCATCTTTGGGTCGGGGAGAAGTTCTGGAAGAAGTCAACTCCCTGTCGCTGACTGAAGCCTCGAGCAACGTAACACGCCTTGAAGACAGGCGAGAACCCGGTGGCCGCTTCACCCTGAAAATCCACATGCCACTGACGATGTTCGCCCCAAGTGGGGGAACCTTGTCGCGTAGGTGCCTGTGGACTTCCAGGTATGCCATCTCTGCGTCCATGGCTGACTGCCACTGAGAGGAGAAGGGACCCTTTATCATCGCCTCTGCGTAAGAGCGCGGGTCGAGATGTCTGTGCATCCGGGTCTCCCTCAGGTGCAATCAGCATGGACACGAGATATCAGCAAGGAGCGGAAAGAAAGTAATGCCGCGGCCAGCGCAGCGCCTCTAGAACCAGCAAGGACAGTACTATCACCCTCAACGTCAGCTCCAACTCCAGCAGCACCACCAGCTCCAGCAGCACCTCCAGCAGGTCCAGTAGTGCCAACTCCCGCACCCACAGAGTACTGACTCCAGGAGCACCTCCAGCTCCAGCACCTCCAGCAGCTCCAGCTCCATTAGAACCACCAGAAGTCCTAGCATCTCTTGCAGCTCTAGCTCCAACACACCAACAGGCCCAGCAGCTCCAGTACCTCCATACGAGCACGTCCGGGACCTGTGGCTCCAGAACCCCCAGCAGCTCCAGCAGCAGCAGGACCTCCAGCGCCCGTACACACGCCACCAGCTCCTGCTGCACGGCTCCAGCGCCGAGTAAACCACTTACGCAGCTGCTGTGGAGAGAGTGGCTCCCGCCGGGACGAAGCACCCAAGGACCTCTAGGCTCAGCACCTCCAGACTCCACACGCGCAGGCTCAGCACCCACAAGCTCCGCACCCCCAGACTCCACCAGCGCAGGCTCAGCACCCTCAGCTCCGCCCCCCCAGACTCCACCCCCCAAACTCAGCAACCCCAAGCTCTCCACCCGCAGGCTCCGCATCCCGTGGCGCAGCACCCCAGACGGCCAGCACCCGCAGTGCGGTATGGGAAGAGACGTAGTAAGGAACCGCTCTCGTCAACGTGACGTCATGAGAGGACTAACACGGCCCAAGGTGGGGTGGTAAAACTACCAACCAGGTGCGTCAAGGGAAGCCAAGGAAGATGCAGGGAACAGCACGGGAAGGACAGCTTGTCCGCAGACAATCGTGGACGAAAGCCCGAGATCCCCAGACACGGAACGCAGACGCATCGCCAACCTTCCCCGTCCACCGCATAGTAGGTGTGGTCTCCAGCATGGAGACCCGAGCTGGAGTTGATCTGATGCGTCGCGTACTGAACCGCGAACGGCCACAGAAAATTGGGAGCAGCCGCAATGGATCATGGACGTACGAGCGACGTCCATGACCATGCCAATGCGGCGCTCAGCAATCCCATTTTGCTGTGGAGAGGCTGGAAGCGTGAACGTCTGGCGGATGCCCCCGCACGACAGAAGGCTCGCAGAAGGTCATAGCAAAACTCTCCACCTCTGTCGGAGTGCAGACGCATAACAGGAAGGTCCGAGCCGAAACACTCTCGCTGAGCTGACGACGGCAAACGCGGACCGGACACAGTCGACGGGATCCAGTCGATCAGCACCTCAGTGACCTCACCCTTGTGACGCAAAGGGGAGACTGTGGTGTAACGTGAGTAGTCGTTAACGCCAGCAGACAGTAGCGCTCCGTGACCCTGTCCCACGGACGCGAGCTGGGCCCCACACGTCCATACGAAGAGTCTGCAAGGGAGCCTCCGTCGGAGGGAACTTCGAGAGTGAGGAGCGGTGCGGTGCCACCCCTCGACGCAAGGAATGCAGGTAGGGGCAGGCCCGGGGGAGGGGAGGGAGAGACTGGGGAAGACCAGTGACAAGGAGACGGAAGCCATGCCTCGGAGACGAGGCAGGGAGGGGTGACCAAGGCGGTGGTGCCAAGAGAGTCTGGTGAGACAGGAGGCGATACGAGCAGGGGCAGACTCAGGACCAGACCGGGACGCTGCAGCAAACATCTGACCCGACGCGGCTACCTTACCAGACTCAACAACAGGAGAATACACGGTAGTCATGGTGTACGAGCTCGACCCAGGCTGACGGGTGAACGTGGCCAGGTGCCGGCCCGTTCGAGTACACGACCATGGGTTACCCGCAGACCTCCAGGAGTGAACTGGTCAAACCACGCGTCCTGAAGGTCAGCTCCACTCACCAAGTTCATGGAGAACGAGGGAGGTGGAGGCCAGACAGAAGAGCAACGGGACCGCCGGACACGGCAGGACCGCGGAGGAGTGTGGCAAGGACCGGACCCCCAGAGGGGTCAGCCAGAGAGACTGCCACTGGCCGACTGAGCGGCGAGAGTGTGGTGGAGTCGTGAAAGAAGGAGCAGGAAGCACCCGAGTCAAGGGTGAAAGTGTGCAAGGCCTGAGCCGACGCGGTACCTGAGAGAGCAGACTCACCAGCACCTGGGCAGCAGACTCACCAGCACCTGGAGCAGCAGACTCACTAGCACCTAGAGCAGCAGCCTCATTGCCCGGGTCGGGCGGAACACACAGGTAACAGTCACCCTCAGCACTAATAAACACAGCATACATAGCAGCAAGGATAGCATCATAATCAAGATCAAGATAGCAACCCCCGCCTTAAGCAGATCACCCCAGCGTGGGATCTCAGTGGAGTCAGGAAAACTGTGCACGCCATGCGTCAGTCAGGCGGCCAAAACAGCGCTGCGTGGGCGTGCGGCCCTCCGCACGTCTCCCCACTGCGCTCGCCGGTGCGGAGAACGTAAGCGCAGGGACCAGCACCCCAGACCTCCCACGCCCCGCGTACCACTCACGAAGCTGCTGGGGCAACAGGGTCTCACGAGAACGCGGCTGCTGCTGGCGCTGGCCACCACCAAAGCCTCCACGCTGCACAGCGCCACCCCGACCAGCACCACCGCCGCCGCCACCCCCCACTGCCGCTGCCGTCGCCGCCTCCACCCCCACCACCGCCACTGAAGCCCCACTCCCGCCAACCACCTCCACCTCCACCCCCACCCCCTCCGCTACCTCCACCGCCACCACCCCCGCCGCCCCCGTCGTCTCCTCTAGCACCCTTGAACCCCTTGCTCCTGTCATTGCGGCGCCTCCACTAGGCGCAGACGCAGCGCCGACCGACCCGGTGCCAATGAGGTCTACAGCAGCAGTAGAGGCAATAGAAGGCAAAAGGGGAACAGGGGAGCACCCCTCAAAGAAAGTGTCAAACTCAAATTATATAGCTTGTGTAGGCTATAGTGGGGTAGACACTATGGGGTACAGTTTCCTAGGGTTTCCTACTTGTACCCAACCTTGTGCTAGGTCATTCATTCCTCATTCTTCACATGGTATAGAGCAGGTTCCCTAGTGGGAACGCTTCCTTGGGCCCACCACTGAAAATTTCCTTTCTGACAGGAGCGCCAGTTGCTCCTGCCCGAGGCGCGCCTTTTGCCGCCCTTTCCAGGCCCCTAGTGGCCCCTAGTGGCCTCGTCGCCGCCCCTCACGCGGCCCCGTTACCGCCCTACGCGGCCCCGTCGCCGCCATTAGCGGCCCCGTCGCCGCCCCTAGCGGTCCCGTCGCCGCCTCTCACCCTAAGCGGCCCCGTCGCCGCCCCTACGGGCCCCTTCGCCGCCCCTCCGCGGGCCCGTCGCCGCCCTTAGCGGCCCCGTCGCCGCCCTAGCGCCCCGTCGCCGCCTCTCACCCTACGCGGCCCCGTCGCCGCCCATAACGCGGGACCCGTCGCCGCCCCTAGCAGCCCCGTCGCCGCCCCTACCGCCCCGTCGCCGCCTCTCACCCTCAGCGGCCCCGTCGCCCGCCCTAAGAGGCCCCGTCGCCCACCCTAAGCGGCCCCATTGCCGCCCCCCCCCCCCCCCCCCCCCCCCCCCCCTACGCGGCCCTGTCACCTCCTCTAAGCGGCCCCGCTAACGCTCCTAAGCGGCCCCGTCGCCGCCCCTAAGCGGCCCCGACGCCGCCTCCTACGCGGCCCCGTCGCCGCCACTACACGGCCTCGTCGCCGCTCCCCCTCCCTAAGCGGCCCCGTCGCTGCCCCTAGCGGCCCGACGCCGCCTCTACCGAGAAGCCCAGCAGTAGAGCCGCCGTGCCGCCCAGCAGCAGAGCCGCCGAGCCGCCCAGCAGCAGAGCCGCCGAGCCGCCCAGCAGCCGAGCCGCCTAGCCGCGGAGCCGCCCGATAGCCGAGCCGCCCAGCAGCCGAACCGCCGAGCCGCCAACAGCCGAGCAGCTGAGCCGCCGAGCCGCCCTGCCGTCGAGGTGCTACCAATCCTACCGGCGCGCCCCGGCCCTACTTTCTCGTACTGGTGAGCTCACTCCTTGCTAGACCTCTGCAGTCATGGCTACCCCCAGTGTTCTTACCTTTGACACTGAGGGTCGTGCTGTTGACTTTGAGGTCTGGGTCGATGACCTCAAGCTGTTCCTCCAGTCCGATAGGGCAGACGGCCTCTCTCTGTTCGACCTCACCTCTGGTGCCTCCCATGCCCCACCTGCTACTGCTGACAGCACTGTTCGCTCACAGTGGGCGACGCGCGATGCTCCTGCCCGTCTTGCTATGCGTCGCCACTTACCGACCACTGAGCGTGCACACTTTAGCAAGTACAAGAGTGCTCAGACCTTGTACGACGCTATAGTTGCACGCTACTCTTCCCCTGCCACTGCTGCACTGAGCCGCCTCATGCTACCGTACCACTTCCTTGACCTTGCTGCCTTTGAGAAAACTGAAACGAGAATGATTGACTAAGGAACGAAAGTGATACAAATATGCAACCCTAGAAATGTGTACCCCTTATAGGCTACCCCACTATAGACTACACAACATTATAATTTGACACACCCCCATAGGCAAAGTGGGGGGGAACAAGGGGTGACAAGACCAGTCAAGCAAAACAAAGCAAATCTCAGGGTGGATCACAAAGTCACCACACATTTCGAGCACAAGTTCAAGGCCAGAAGGCTAGTTCACATGCAGGAACACATATATATATAACAGGCTAAACAAGCAAGAGCAGGAGTATATATATATGTCACAGTACAAGCAAGGTCAAGAAGTGAGTAAGTGAGGCAAGACAGGTACAAGACCAAGCTGAGTACAGAAGCGCTGATGATCACAAGGCGCAAGTGCCTTGGTGAAGATATGAGCAGTGTTGGCCTCAGATTCCACGTACGCAAGTCGCAACTGACCACGCTGCTGCAGCTTACGAGCAAGAAAGTAGCGAAGAGCAATGTGCTTCGTTCTGTGCTCCAGGCGCTACTCCCGACACAAGGCCAGCATGGCCTTGTTGTCTACGTACAGCACTGGAGGAGAACGAGGTGGCTCTCCGAGGTCAGTCAGCAGGTAGGTGAGCCAGCGAAGCTCCTGAGCAGCCATGGCTCCGGCGTAGATCTCAGCCTCACAATTGGAGCCGAGAACAGAAGACGAGCGAGTAGCCCGCCACGAAACAGAGCCTGAACCAAGGCTGAAGGTGTAACCCTGTGACGACCGCTGTGTAGCCTGGTTGTCAGCCCAAGAAGCGTCTGCGTGCCCAGTGAGGACCACTGGACTCTGCCCTCCAAGCACTAGCCCCATGCCCGACATACTGCACAAGTAGCGCAACACCCTCTTCGCTGCAGCCATGTGCTCTGGTCTGTGTCTCCCAGGAGCAACATAGCGTGCAAGAATGCTAAGAGGGTATGCAAGGTCAGGTCGTGTGCAGGTCATCAGGTACATGAGGCAGCCAACAAGCTCTGGGTACGGGCCACTCGACTCTACGGACTCATCCGAAGGCAGAGCTGAGAGCGAGTGGCGAGTAGGCAGAGGAGTGGCCTGAGGCGAGGAGTACGTGAAGCCGAAGCGCTGAAGGACCTGCTGCACCATGTGTGACTGAGTCAGGGTAATGGTGCGGCGTGCTCTGTCCCGGGTGATCTGCAAGCCAAGGTAGCTGCGCAGTTCACCCAGGTCTGTGCACGTGTGTCTCTTCTGCAGCTCGGACTTCACGTGGGCGAGTCCAGCAATGTCAGCTGTGGCAAAGACCAAGTCGTCGACGTACACGAGGATGTAGAACGGCGGCAGAGAGGTGTCAGTGCGCAGAAACAGAGACGGGTCAGCAGTAGAGGGAGCAAACCCAAGAGCCGCAAGCGTAGTCCTCAGTGTGTCGTGCCACTCGCGCGGTGCCTGGCGGAGACAGTAGACTGGCGTCGGAGGCTCCACTGGGTGCCAAGAGGGAAAGTCCCAGTGAAGCCAGGTGGACGGCGCAGCCAGATCTCCTCGTGCAGGCTACCCTGCAAGAAAGCAGTGCTGAAGTCAAGGGAGTGAAGCTCGTAGTCACGCTGAGCGGCTATGTGTAGCAGCACCCGAAGAGTGGTCATCTTCGGGGTGGGAGAGAAGGTCTGAAAGTAGTCAACTCCCTGCCGCTGACTGAAGCCACGAGCCACGTACCGCGCCTTGAAGACAGGTGGAGAACCTGGAGGCCTCTTCACCCTGAAGATCCACATGCCACTGACGATGTTCGCCCCAGGAGGGGGAACTGCGTCAACGTAGGTGCCTGTGGACTTCCAGGAAGCCATCTCTGCGTCCATAGCTGCCTGCCACTGAGAGGAGTAGGGACCCTCTACGGCCTCCGCGTAAGAGCGCGGAGTCGGGATGTCAAGTGCATCCGGGTCTCCCTCAGGGGTAAGCAGTACGGACACGAGATAAGGTGAAGCAGCAGCCAGACACTGGAACTCCTCCTGCCTGTCCTCAAGGACGTCCGTGCCAAGAGCACACTCACCCCCGACGGACGGAGGACAGACAGACGCAGACTCAGCAACAAGACTAGCAGCGTAGTCTAGACGACAGCGAGCAGCAAAGTCGACGAACTTAGCAACAAGGGCAGACGCAGCAGTGGACTCAAAGGAGGGGTCAGTGACGACAGTAGCAATGAGACGCGTGACAGTAGGACTGGCAGCACGAAGAGAGTCCGACTCCGGGTCGGCAAGTGCAGGAAGAGAGGACTCAGGAGGAGAAGGCAAAGGGGCACGCAGAGGAGCAGTGGACGGACGCAGAGACATCCGGTGCATGCCGGGGACAGGAGGAGGACGCTGACGCGAACCGCGACCACTAGTGCGAGCAGCACAAACAGGCGACGCAGGACGAGACGCAGGCTCACGACGCTCAGCAAGACCTCCAGTAGGACCAGTGTAGGGAGAAGGAGCAGGCAGTGGGGAGGCCGGCGGAAGCTATGACGAGGACTGGACAGGCGGTGGACACTCTAAGGGAGGAGGAAGACCAAGAACCTGCTGAAGGAGCGGAACGAAGTACGGTCGAGGCCGCGCGGCGACTCAAGACACAGCAGGGACAGCACCAGCGCCAACACCAACGCCAGCTGCAGGACCTCCAGCAGGACCAGCAGCACCCGCAGCAGGACCAGAGCCAGCAGCACCTCCAGCAGCACCAGCAGCACCCCCAGCAGAACCGTCTCCAGGACTGACAGCAGTAGCCTCAGCGCCAACACCCTCATTAACTCCAGCTCCAGGCGAACCTGCAGGTCCAGCAGCTCCAGTACTCGCGGCACGAGCACCTCCCGGACCGGCGGCACAAGCACCCTCAGCAGCCGAAGAAGCTCCAGCAGTACGCCTCCAGCGTCGGGCAAACCACTCACGCAGCTCCTGTGGAGAGAGTGGCTCCCGCCGAGACGAAGCACTCGGAGAACCTCCAGGCCCAGCACCGCCAGACGCCACACGAGCAGGCCCAGCGGCCTCCGGCTCCACACCCCCAGGCTCAGCAGCTCCAGACGTGGCAACCCACGCTCAGCACCTCCAGACGTAGGACCTCCAGGCTCAGCACCCCCAGGCGTAGCACCCCTAGGCTCAGCACCCCCAGGCGTAGCACCCCCAGGCTCAGCACTCCCAGGCGTAGCACCCCCAAGCTCAGCACCCCCAGCAGTACCACCCGAAGGCCCAGCACCCCCAGGCATAGTACCCACCCGCGCAGCACCCCCAGAGTCAGCACCCCCAGGCTCAGCACCCACAGCAGCACCAGAGTCACCAGTAACCTCGACCGGCTCGACCGCCTCTACCTGGGACACACCTGAAGGGGCAAGACCCTGAGGGGGGAGGGGGTCTACCGGGGGGGGACCTGGCACAAGGAAGAGCGGTGGCGGGGGGAGGGATCGAGTGCGGTAGGGGAAGAGGCGGTATTAGGGGACCGACTCGTCAAACGTGACGTCCTGAGTGGACAAAACACGACGAGAGGTGGGGTGGTAGAACTGCCACCTTGGCGCGTCAGGGGGGAAGCCAAGGAAGACACAAGGAGCAGCACGAGGGGACAGCTTGTCCGCAGACAAGTCACGGACAAACGCCCGAAATCCCCAGACACGGAACGCAGACGCATCGCCTACCTTCCCCGTCCACAGCAAAGCTGGGGAGGTCTCCGGCCTGGAGTCCCTGGGGTGAAGGTTGATCTGATGCGCCGCGTACCGAACCGCAAACGGCCACAGAAAATGGGGGGCAGCCGCATGCATCATGGACGTACAAGCGACGTCCATGACCATGCCAATGCGGCGCTCAGCAATCCCATTTTGCTGTGGAGAGTCCAGAAGCGTAAAGGTCTGGCGGATGCCTCGCGCACGGCAGTAGGCTCGCAGAAGGACAGAGGAGAACTCTCCGCCTCTGTCAGAGTGCAGACGCAGAACAGGAAAGTCCGAGCCGAAGCTCCTCCTGAGCTGGAGACGAGCTGCGCGGATCCAGTCGATCAACACCTCAGTGACATCGCCCTTGCTGCGCAAGGGGAAGACTGTGGTGTAACGCGAGTAGTCGTCAACCACCAGCAGAAAGTAGCGCTCGTGACCCTGTCCAGGGACGTGGGCCGGGCCCCACACGTCCATGTGAAGCGTCTTCAGCGGGGCCTCTGTCGGGGGAAACGGAGAGGAGTGAGGAGCAGCCCGTAGCCGCCCCTCGACACAGGGGACACAGGAAGGACCAGGCCCCGAAGGAAGGGGAGGGAGGGACCGGGGAAGACCAGAGACAAGGACACGGGAAGCCATGCCTCGGAGACGAGGCAGGGAGGGGTGACCAAGACGGTGGTGCCACAAGAGAGTCTCGTGAGACAGGAGGCGACACGAGCAGGGGGCAGACTCAGGACCAGACCTGGACGCTGCAGCAAACACCTGACCCGACGCAGCTACCTGACCAGACGCAGGGACAGGAGGAGACTCAGTGGTCAGGGTGTAGAGGCTCGACCCCAGCCGACGCGTAAACGTGGCCAGGTGCCGGCCTGTGCGAGCGTCCGAGCAGTGGGTCACCCGCTGACTCGCAGGAGTAAACTGGTGAACCCCCGCATCCTGCAGGTCAGCACCACTCACCAAGTTCATAGAGAACGAGGGGAGGTAAAGACCAGACAAGGTGCCAGAGGGGGCAGCCGGACACGGGAGGACAGTGGAGAAGTGAGAGAGGACAGGACCCCCAGAGGGGTTTGCCAGGGAGACTGCAACCGGCCGACCAAGCGGCGTGAGTGTGGTGCGGTCTCGAAAGAAGGAGCGAGAAGCCCCTGAGTCAAGTGTGAAGGTGAGGGAGGCCGAAGCCGACGCGGTACCTGAGAGCGCAGACTCACCAGTACCTGAGGACGCAGATGCACTGGCACCTAGAGCAACAGCCGCACTAGCACCTAGAGCAGTAGCCTCACCAGCACCTAGAGCAGCAGTCTCAATGCCCGGATCGGGCGGGAAACACCGGTAACAGTCATCCTCGTCACTATAAGTCACAGCATACATGGCAGCAAGAATAGCATCAAAGTCAAGATCAAAGATAGCTACACCTGCCCTAGACAGCTCTCCCCAGCGGGGGATCTCAGCGGCCTCCGGGAACTGGTGACGCCAAGCGTCCGTCAGGCGGCCAAAGCAACGCTAGGTGGAGTGGGCACCCCCACACTGCTCACCCGCGCGGTCGCCGGTGCGAAGGACGTAGGTGCACGGACCAAAACCCCCACCATGCAGACGCGCAGCGTACCACTCACGGAGCTGCTGAGGGGCGGGGATGTCCCGAGAACGCTGCTGCTGCTGCTGCTGGCGCTGACCACCACCGGAGCCGCTCCGCTGCGAAGCGCCACCCCGACCAGCTCCACCTCCTCCACCACCGCCTCCTCCACCTCCGCCACCACCGCCGCCTCTGCTCCCACCGCTACCGCCTCCGCCGCCTCCGCCTCCACTGCTGCCACCGACACCTCCACCCCCGCCACCACTCCCACCGCCACCCCCACTCCCTCCGCCGCCTCCCCCGCCACCTCCACCACCCCCGCTAGCTCCACCCGCGCCCTTGCCCCCTTTGCCCTCGCCAGATCGGCGTCTCCCGCTAGGGGCAGACGCCGCACCGACCGACTCAAGACCAACAAGGTCGGCCGCAGCAGCAGAGGCGATAGAGGGCAAAAGGGGGGGAGGGGAACACCCCTCAAAGATGGGGGTGCGAGGGTCACCACGAGAGGCTCCTACAGCGACTATGCTCTTCTCCACTGCTAGGAGGGCCTTCTCTAGGAGGACAACAGTGAGAGTGGTGGGACAGACCGAGAGGAAGTGGTCCCTGACTACACGAAGGGATTCAGGGAGGCGGGTGACTGAATATTAGAGAGTGATGTACATGGGGGGGGGGGGGTTCTTGGCGCAGAACTCAGCAGGAAGCGCAGCACGGTAGCGAGTGTCACTAGTGCAGAGGTGCGTAATGAGGTCAGCGACTGTGGGAAAGGCAGCAAGATCAGGGAAGAGGTACGGCAGCATGAGGCGGCTCAGTGCAGCAGTGGCAGGGGAAGAGTAGCGCGCAACTACGGCGTCGTACAAGGTCTGAGCACTCTTGTACTGACTAAAGTGTGCGCGCTCAGTGGTAGGCAGGTGGCGACGCACAGCAAGACGTGCAGCAGCATCGCGAGTGGCCCACTGGGAGCGAACAGTGGCGTCGGCATCGGCAGCAGGGGCAGGGGAGGCACCAGAGGTGAGGTCAAAGAAGGAGAGACCGTCTGCCCTATCGCACTGTAGGAAAAGCTGCAGGTCATCTACCCAGACCTCAAAGTCAATGGCCCGACCCTCACCGTCAAAAGCGAGAACACTGGGGGTGGCCATGATAGCAGTAGGCTAGTAGTGCTAACTGTAGGACAGGGGCAGTGCAGTGTCAGAAGCGCTGCTCTCACCGGACAGGGCGGTTCGGGCAGCTCGGCAGCACAGCAGCACGTCAACACGGCGGCTCGGGCGACTCGGGCGGCTCAGCAGCAACTGCGGCTCGGCGGCACCAGCGGCTCGGCTCCTCTGCGGCTCAGGCGGCTCGGGCGGCTCGGGCGGCTCGGGCGGCTCGGGCGGCTCGGGCGGTTCGGGCGGCTCGGGCGGCTCGGGCGGAACGGACGGCTCGGGCGGCTTGGGCGGCTCGGGCGGCTCGGTAGGGCGGCGGGGCCGCAGCGAAGGGCGGCGGGGCCGCAGCGAAGGGCGGCGGGGCCGCAACGAATGGCGGCGGGGCCGCAAGGTAGGCGCCGGGGCCGCAGCGAGAGGGGCGGCGGGGCCGTAGCGAAGGGCGGCGGAGCCGTAAGGTAGGCGGCGGGGCCGCAGCGAGAGGGGCAGCGGGGCCGTAGCGAAGGGCGGCGGGGCCATAGCGAAGGGCGGCGAGGCCGCAAAGAAGGGCGGCGGGGCCGCAGCGAAGGGCGGCGGGGCCGCAGCGAAGGGCGGTGGGGCCGGGACAGGGCGGCGCCGGGGCCGTAGGGCGAGGCGACGGGGCCGTAGGGCTAGGCGACGGGGCCGCTAGGACGATGGGGCCGCCAGGGCGACGGGGCCGCTAGGGCAACGGGGCCGCTAGGGCGGCGCGACGCAGTGACAGAGAGGAGCGCGACTCGGGCTGAGCGCGCTACGGGCAGGAAAAAAAAAATCGATGTGGTGGACCCTAGGCACAGTTCCCACTAGGGAACCTGCTCGATACCATGAGAAAACTGAAACGAGAATGATTGACTAAGGAACCAAAGTGATACAAATATGCAACCCTAGAAATGTGTACCCCATATAGGCTACCCCACTATAGCCTACACTACATTATAATTTGTCAGCCTTTCCCACAGTCGCTGACCTCATTACGCACCTCCGCACTAGTGACACTCGCTACCGCGCTGCGCTTCCTGCTGAGTTCTGCGCCAAGAACCCCCCCCCCCCCCCCCCCCCCGATGTACATCACCCTCTACTACATAGTCACCCGGCTCTTTGACTCTCTTCGCTTAGTCAGGGACCACTTCCTCTCAGTTTGCCCCACCACTCTCACCGTTGACCTCCTCGAGGAGTGCCTCCTAGCAGCAGAGAAGAGCATAGTAGCTGTAGGAGCCTCTCGTGGTAACCCTCGCACCCCCGTCTTTGAGGGGTGTTCCCCCTCCCCCCTCTTGCCCTCTGTTGCTTCTGCTATTGCTGCTAACCTCGTTGGTTCTACGGGGTCGGCGCTGCGTCAGCCCCTAGCGGGAGATGCCGCACCGGCAAGGGCAAGGGGGGCAAGGGAACTGGAGGGGCTAGCGGGGGCGGTGGAGGTGGTGGTGGAGGCAGTGGAGGGAGTGGGGGTGGAGGTGGGAGTGGTGGCGGGGGGTGGCGGCGGCGGTGGCAGCAGTGGAGGCGGAGCAGGCGGTGGTGGTGGCGGAGGGAGCGGAGGCGGCGGAGGTGGCGGAGGAGGCGGAGGTGGCGGAGGCGGCGGAGGCGGCACCGGCAGCGGCGGTGGAGCTGGTCGCGACTCTGCGCAGAGGAGTGGGTCCGGTGGTGGTCCGCGCCAGCAGCAGCAGCGCGGTCGTGAGACCGTGTCCCCTCAGCAGCTTCGTGAGTGATACGCTGCGCGTCAGGGTGGTGGGGGTACTGGTCCCTGCACTTACGTCCTCCGTACCGGCGACCAAGCTGGTGAGCAGTGCGGGGGCCCGCACTCCACCCAGCGCTGCTTCGGCCGCCTGACGGATGCGTGGCGTCATCAGTTCCTTGAGGCGTCAGAGATCCCTCGCTGGGGAGATCTGTCTAGGGCGGGGGTTGCCATCTTTGATCTTGACTATGATGCTATCCTTGCTGCCATGTATGCTGTGACTACTAGTGTTGAGGGTGACTGTTACCTGTGTGTACCGCCTGACCCGGGCATTGAGGCTACTGCTCTAGGTGCTGGTGAGGCTGCTGCTCTAGGTGCTAGTGCGTCTGCTGCCCCAGGTGCTAGTGCGTTTTCTGCCCCAGGTGCTGGTGAGTCTGCTCTCTAAGGTACTACGTCGGCTCAGGCCTTACACACCTTCACCCTTGACTCGGGTGCGTCCCGCTCCTTCTTTCGAGACCGCACCACGCTTACGCCGCTTAGTCGGCCGGTTGCAGTCTCCCTGGCGGACCCCTCTGGGGGTCCTGTCCTTGCTAGCGTCTCCACTGTCTTACCGTGCCCGGCAGCCCCCTCTGACACCCTGTCAGGTCTCTACCTCCCCTCGTTCTCTATGAGTGGAGCGGACCTACAGGATAGGGGGGTTGACCAGTTCACTCCTGCGAGTCAGCGGGTGACCCACTGCACGTGTGCTCGGACAGGCCGACACTTGGCCACGTTCACCCGTCGGCCAGGGTCGAGCTTGTACACCCTTACTTCTGAGTCTCCTCCGGCTGCTGAGTCTGGCAAGGTAGCTTCGTCGAGTCAGGTGTTTGCTGCAGCGTCCAGGTCTGATCCTGAGTCTGCTCCCTGCTCGTGTCGTCTACTGTCCCACCAGACTCTCCTATGGCACCACCGCCTTGGTCACCCCTCCCTGCCTCGTCTCCGAGGCATGGCCTCCCGTGTCCTTGTCTCTGGTCTCCCCAGGTCTCTCCCTCCCGTACCTCCAGGGCTTGGCCCTACCTGCGTCCCCTGCGTTGAGGGGCGACAGCGCGCAGCCCCTCACTCCTCCGAGTATTCTCCGACAGACTCTCCACATGGACGTGTGGGGCCCCGCCTGCGTCCGTGGACAAGGTCATGAGCGTTACTTCCTGTTGGTGGTTGACGACTTCTCGCGTTACACCACAGTCTTCCCCTTGCGCAGCAAGGGTGACGTCACTGAGGTGTTGATCGACTGGATCCGCGCAGCTCGTCTCCAGCTCTGGGAGAGTTTCGGCTCGGACTTTCCTGTTCTACGTCTGCCCTCTGACAGAGGCGGGGAGTTTTCCTCTGCCCGTCTGGGAGCCTTCGGTCGTGCATAGGGCATCGGCCAGACCTTCACGCTTCCGGCCTCTCCACAGCAAAATGGGATTGCTGAGCGCCGCATTGGCATGGTCATGGACGTTGCTCGTACGTCCATGATGCATGCGGCTGCCCCCCATTTTCTGTGGCTGTTTACGGTTCAGTACGCAGCGCATCAGCTCAACCTTCAGCCCCGGGTCTCCTTGCCAAAGACCTCCCCCACCTTGCGGTGGACGGGGAAGGTTGGCGATGCGTCTGCGTTTCGGGTCTGGGGATCTCGGGCGTTTGTCCGCGACTTGTCTGCAGACAAGCTGTCCCCCCGTGCTGTTCCTTGCGTCTTCCTTAGCTTCCCCTCTGACGCGCCTGGTTGGCAGTTTTACCACCCCACCTCGCGCCGTGTTCTGTCCTCCCAGGACGTCACCTTTGACGAGTCGGTACCTTACTACCGTCTCTTCCCTTACCGCACTGCGCCCCTTCCCCTGCCCCCGCTCTTCCTTGTGCCAGGTCCTCCTCTGGTAGACCCCCTCCCCCCTCAGGGTCCTGCCCCGCCAGGTGTGTCTCAGGTAGACGCAGTCGAGCGTGTCGAGGTAGCTGTTGACTCTGGTGCTATTAGAGCTGCTGAGCCTGCAGGTGCCGGGTCTGGCGGGGCTGAGTCTGGGGGTGCTGAGCCTGGGGGTGCTGAGTTAGGGACTGCGGAGCCTAGGGATGCGGAGCCTGGGGGCGCTGGGTCTGCTCGTGTGGCCGCCGGCGGTGCTTCGTCGAGGCGGGAGCCACTCTCTCCACAGGAGCTGCGCGAGTGGTTTGCCCGGCGCTGGAGCCGTGCTGCTGGAGCTGGAGGTACTACTGTTGCTGCTGGTCCCGGAGGTGCTCGTACTTGAGGTACTGGAGCTGCTGGGACAGGGGGTGCTGCTGGGGCTGCTAGAGTTGGTCTTGCTGGAGCTACTGGCGGTACTGGAGCTGCCGGTCCTGCTGGAGTTGGTGCTGCTGGAGCTGCTGGAGCTGGAGCTGCTGGGGGTGTTGGCACTAGTGTTTCTGCTGGCGCTGGTGCGTCTGAGGGTGCTGGAGTTGGCGCTGTTGGAGCTGGAGGTGCTGCTGGCGCTGGTGCTGCCGCTGGGGGTACAGGTGTTGTCCTTGCTGGCTCTGGAGGAGCTGCGCGGCCGAGGCCGTACTTCTTTCCACTCCTTGAGCAGGTTCTTGGTCTCCCGCCCTCTACTGGTCCTGCTCCTCCCTTAGAGTGTCCGCAGCCTGTCCAGTCGCAGTCACAGTTACAAACCGCCTCCCCCCTTCCTGCTCCTTCTCCCTACACTGGTCCTACTGGAGGTCTTGCTGAGCGTCGTGAGCCTGCGTCTCGTCCTGCGTCGCCTCTTTGTGCTGCTCGTACTAGTGGTCGTGCTTCGCGTCCGCGTCCTTTTGCGGTCCCAGGCACAGACCAGATGGCACTGCGTCCTTCCACTGCTCCTCTACGAGTCTCGTTGCCGTCTCCTCCAGAGTCCTCTCTTCCTGTTCTTGCTGACCTGGAGTCTGACTCTCTTCGTGCTGCCAGTCCTACTGTCACGCGTCTCCTGGCCACTGTTGTCACGGACCCTTCCTTTGAGTCCACTGCTGCGTCTGCCCTAGTTGCTGAGCTTGTCGACTTTGCTGCTCGCTGTCGTCAAGACTACACTGCTAGTCTTGTTGCTGAGTCTGAGTCTGTCTGTCCTACGTCTGTCGGGGGTGAGTGTGCTCTTAGCATGGACGTCCTTGAGGACAGGCAGGAGGAGTTCCGATGTTTTGCTGCTGCTTTGCCTCATCTCGTGTCCACGCTGATTGCCCCTGAGGGAGACCCGGATGCACCAAACATCCCGACTCCTCGATCGTACGCTGAGGCGATCGAGGGTCCCTACTCCTCACAGTGGCAGTCAGCCATGCACGCAGAGATGGCTTCCTGGAAGTCCACAGGCACCTACGTCGACGAGGTTCTTCCACCTGGGGCGAACATCGTCAGTGGCATGTGGATTTTCAGGGTGAAGCGGCCGCCGGGTTCTCCGCCTGTCTTGAAGGCGCGTTACGTGGCTCGAGGCTTCAGTCAGCGGCAGGGAGTTGACTACTTTCAGACCTTCTCTCCCACCCCGTAGATGACCACTCTTCGGGTGCTGCTGCACATAGCCACTCAGCGCGACTACGAGCTTCACTCTCTTGACTTCAGCACAGCTTTCCTGCAGGGCAGCCTGCATGAGGAGATCTGGCTGCGCCGCCCACCTGGCTTCACTGGGTCGTTTCCTCCTGGTACCCAGTGGAGCCTCCGGCGGCCAGTCTACGGTCTCCGCCAGGCTCCCTGTGAGTGGCACGACACACTGAGGACTACACTTGCGGTTCTTGGGTTTGCTCCTTCTACTGCCGACCCGTCGTTGTTTCTGCGCACCGACACCTCTTTGTCGCCGTTCTACACCCTCGTGCACGTGGACGACTTGGTCTTTGCCACTGCTGACACTACTGGACTCGCCCACGTGAAGTCCGAGCTGCAGAAGATACACACGTGCACAGACCTGGGTGAACTGCGCAGCTACCTTGGCTTGCAGATCACCCGGGACAGAGCACAGCGCACCATTACCCTGACTCAGTCACACATGGTGCAGCAGGTTCTTCAGCGCTTCGACTTCACATACTCCTCGCCTCAGGCCACTCCTCTGTCTACTCGCCACTCGCTCTCAGCTCTGCCTTTGGATGAGTCCGTAGAGTCGAGTGGCCCGTACCCAGAGCTTGTTGGCTGCCTCATGTACCTGATGACCTGCACACGACCTGACCTTGCATACCCTCTTAGCATCTTGGCACGCTATGTTGCTCCTTGCAGACACTGACCAGAGCACATGGCTGCAGCGAAGAGGGTGTTGTGCTACTTGTGCAGTACGTCGGGCATGGGGCTAGTGCTTGGAGGGCGAAGTCAAGTGGTCCTTACAGGTCATGCTGGCGCTTCTTGGGCTGACGACCGGGCTCTGCAGTGGTCGTCACAGGGTTACACCTTCAGCCTTGGCTCTGGCTCTGTTTCGTGGCGGTCTACCCACCCGTCTTCTGTTCTCAGCTCCAGCTATGAGGCTGAGATCTACGCGGAGGCCATGGCTGCACAGGAGCTATGCTGGCTCACCTACCTGCTGACTGACCTAGGAGAGCCGCCTCGTTCTCCTCCAGTTTTGTACGTAGACAACAAGGCCATGCTGGCCTTGTGTCGGGAGCACAGACTGGAGCACAGAACGAAGCACATTGCTCTTCGCTACTTCCTTGCTCGTGAGCTGTAGTAGCGTGGTCAGCTGCGCCCTGCTTACGTGGCCTCTGAGGCCAACACTGCTGATATCTTTACCAAGGCAATTCCGCCTTGTGATCATCAGCGCTTCTGTACGATGTTAGGTCTTGTGCCTACTTGGCCTCACTTGCTCACTTCTTGACCTTGCTTGTACTGTGATCTTTCTATACCTGCACTTGCTTGTTTACCTTTATATATGATCTTGCATGTGAAGTGGCCTTTTGGCCTTGCTCTTGTGCTCGGATTGTGTGGTGACGTTGTGATCCACCCTGAGCTTGCTTTGCTTTGCTTGACTGGTCTTGTGACCTCTTGTTCTCCCCCACTTTGCCTATGGGGGTGTGTCAAACTCATATTATATAGTTTGTGTAGGCTATAGTGGGGTAGACACTATGGGGTACAGTTTCCTAGGGTTTCCTACTTGTACCCAACCTTGTGCTAGTTCATTCATTCCTCATTCTTCACAGAAAGGGGCACGAGGGTCACCACGAGAGGCTCCTACAACGACTATACTCTTTTGAGCTGCAAGGAGGCGCTCCTCGAGGTCAACGATGAGCGTGGTGGGGCAAAGGGAGATGAAGTGGTCCCTGACCGAGCGAAGGGAGTCAGGGAGCCGGGTGACAAGGTAGTAGAGAGTGATGTACATAGGGGGGGGGGGGGGGGGTGTTCGCGGCGCAAAACTCGGCAGGAAGCGCAGCGCGGTAGTGGGTGTCACTAGTTTGGAGGTGCGTAATGAGGTCAGCGACTGTGGCAAAAGCAGCTAGGTCAGGGAACAGGTACGGCAGCATGAGGTGGCTAAGGGCAGCAGTGGCAGGGGAGGAGTAGCGCACAAAAACAGCGCCGTACAGAGTCCTAGCGGTCTTGTACTGGCTAAAGTGCGCGCGCTCAGCAGACGGCAGGTGACTATGAATAGCAAGACGGGCAGCAGCATCGCGCGTGGTCCATTGCGAGCGAACAACACTGTCAGCTTCGGCAGCAGGTGCAGCAGAGGCGCCAGACGTAAGACCAAAAAGCGAGACTCCGTCCTTGCTATCGCACTTCGGAAACAGCTGCAGATCATCGACCCAGACCTCGAAATCAACTGCCCGACCCTCAGCATCGAAGGTAAGTACATTAGAGGTAGCCATGACAGCTGTAGCAGTAGCAGTAGCAGTAGCAGCAGAAGCAGTAGCAAGAGCTGTGAGAATGAGGAATGAATGGAAGGGGGGGGTTTCACTAGCAAGCAGTTGAGTACATATAGCAAACCCTAAATTGGGCTGTACTCACTATTGAGTACCCCACTGCAGGCTAGACAAACATAACATTGTGACGCACCCCCATAGCCAAAGTGGGGTGTAATCAGCACAACAAGCAAGCAAAAAACACAAGATCTTGGTGGATCACAATGTCACCACACAATCTGAGCACAAGTACAAGAAGCAACAGTTTAAAGTTCACAAATATAAGCAAAGCTAGAGGCTATCACCGAGGGCAAGTGTGGAGGAGGAGGGACTATGAGAGGAGAGGAGGTAGTGGGCGGCAGCTAAAGCTGCTGGCACACGGCGCAACTAGAGCAACTGGCACACGGGCAACTGGAGCAACTGGCACACTGGCAACTGGAGCAACTGGCACACGGGCTACTGGAGTAACTGGCTCCGCGGCTAACTCTGAGCTGCAGGAGCAACGGACTCACGGGCGACTGGAGCAACTGGCTCACGGGCGACTGGCGCAACGGGCTCACGGGCGACTGGCGCAATGGTCTCACAGGCGACTGGAGCTGCGGGCTTTACGGCGGCCACCCCCTTTCAACCTCCCCAAACTATCCCACCCCCCTTTCACACACCCCCTGCTGCACCCTAGGTTCACTCACACCCCACCCCCTAGCACCACTCCGTCGACTCCCACACACCCACCCCCCTCAGCGGCAGCTGCAGCAGTGGGAGACAGAGGAGGAGGAGGAGCAGGGGAGACCCCACACCCGCCACCCCCTACTCGCCACCCCCAAACCCTTAACACAGGGCAGGGCGGGATGGCGGGTAGGGAGGTTACGAGGGGGGGGGGGGGGGGGGGGGGGGGGGACGCGCGGCCTCCCAGGGCGCCAAAACAGGCGGCAGAAGGGGCGACGCTCGCCCCCCCCCCCCCTCGGTCGCCCCTCCCGTCGCCTGTCGAGGCGACCTGAGGGGGCCGCGCGGGGGGTGGCGGTGCACGGGTCCCCGGTGCGCCGCGCCAGGCGACGGAGCATGGCCGGGGCGGGGCCGGGGCAGGGTCGGGGCAGGGAAGGGGCAGGGCCGGGGCGAGGCCGTGACGGGGCCGCAAAGGGCGGCAACGGGGCCGCGAGGGGCGGCGACGGGGCCGCGAGGGGCGGCGACAGGGCCGCTAGGGGCGGCGACGGGGCCGCGAAGGGGCCGCGAGGGGCCTGGAAGGGTGGCGACGAGGCCGCTAGAGGCGGCGACGGGGCCGCGGAGGGGCCGCGAGGGGCCTCGAAGGGCGGCGACGGGGCGGCTAGGGGCGGCGACGGGGCCACGAATGGGGCCGTGAGGGGCCTGGAAGGGCGGCGACGGGGCCGCTAGGAGCAGCGACGGGGCCGCTAAGGGTGGCCCGAGGGGCCGTGAGAGGGGCCTCTAGGAGGGCTCGACAAGAGGGCGGCCAACGGGGCGCGCCTCAGGCAGGGCAGAAAAAAAAAAATAGCGAAGTGGTGGGCCCTAGGAAGGAACAGTCCCAGGAGGGAACGAGCTCTATACCATGTGAAGAATGAGGAATGAATGGAAGGGGGGGGAGTTCACTAGCAAGCAGTTGAGTACATATAGCAAACCCTAAATTGGGCTGTACTCACTATTGAGTACCCCACTGCAGGCTAGACAAACATAACATTCTGACAAGAGCAGCGCGACTCGGCAGTTCGGCGCGGCCCAGCAGGGCGGCGCGGCTCGGCAAGGCTGCGCGGCTCGGCAAGGCGGCGCGGGTGCAGCAGTGCGCTTACCAGGGCGATTTTGGGGTAGGGCTGCAGCTGGAAGGGCAAGGCCGTGCCGCGCCGGCACGTCAGGGCTGCGTCAGGCAGGGCCGCGACGAGGCGGCAGTGTAGGGCGGCGACGCGGGCGCAGGGTAGGGCCACAGCGACGGCGGCTGTAGGCAGGGCCGCAACAGCGGCGGTAGGCTGGGTCGCAGCGGCGCCAGGCAGGGCCGCGACGGCAGCACACAGGGCCGCGATAGCAGGGCGACTTCAGGGAGGATCGCGACGGCAGGGGGGCAGGGCCGCGACAGCAGGGCGGTAGGGCCGCTACGGCAGGGCAGGGCCGCGACGGCTTCAGGTAGGGCCGCTACGGCAGGGCAGCAGGGCCGCGATGGCCTGGCGGCAGGGCCGCGATGGCAGGGCGGCAGGGCCGCAACGGCAAGGCGGCACGGCCGCGGCGGTAGGGCGGTAGGGCCGCGACGGCTTCAACAGGGCCGCGGCGGCAGGGGTCGCGACGGCAGGGGCCGCGACGGCAGGGTTGCGATAGCGCAAGGCAGGGCCGCGACGGCAGGATAGGCGCACAGGGCGCAGGTGAGGGAGGCGCGAGGCGCGCGACAGGGGTAGGAGCGCGCTTCGGGTAGGGCAGGAAAAAAAAATAAGTGGTGGGCCCTTAAAAAAAAAAAACGGTCCCACTATGGAACCCGCTCTATACCATGTGAGAATAGTACGAGGAATTAGTGAACTAGGAAGGAGGTGGGTACAAGTATGAAAACCTAAAAGAGTTGTACCCCATATTGTCTACCCCACTACAGCCTACAATATAGTTCTGACACTGGTAACTGTTGTGATTCGCTACGATCACCTGTCGGCGAATCTCCAATTTTAACCCTTCTGTGTACGCCTGGATTTTTTTGCCTTCGGTCAGGTCCGTGATGCGGTTGAACAGTAGCTCCATCTGTTGCGTATACTGTGCTACACTACTGTACTGTTTGTGACGGTGTATCTACTGCCGCGCCATGTAGGTCGTATAAATTGGCTCGAAACGTTCGATGAGGTCTGCCCGAAACTACTGCCACGTTTCCTCCCCGCGGACCACATCAGTGTCGTAAATCCACTCTCATGCCGGTCCGAGTAACAGTGTTGCTGCGAGCCGAATCCGTGCTGCGTCATGTGTCAGGGTCGAACAGCCAATGGCCTCGAAATAAATTTCGAGGGTTGCCACGAATCGTCGAACGTCAGATCCTTTCGCGCTGGGACCGAACACTTCGGGGAGCCTCGGGCGTGCTTCTTCGAGGTTCGGCGACAGTGGTGCCATCGGTCCGTGAAATGTCAGTCTCGCCACTGCTGCTGGTGTTGTTGCTGCTACGTTCACTGCTGCTGCGGTGGCGGCTCCTAGTTGGTGTGTCAGAAGGGCCTCGAGTCGTCGGATCGCCGCCTGCGTCTCCTCCATGTCGGTGTGGAGGCTTGCGATGTCGCTCGTCATCGCTTAGTTGTCGCCTTGGCCCTCCATGCCTGGCATTGCGCGTTCGAAAAAACCGAAACGAGGGGGAGTGAAAAAGACGGAACCGATTTTACGTACCCAAAATCGGTGTTTAACAAGCGTCGCCCCCGCGGTTTTTGAAGACTCGGTTTTAGCGGTCGAAAAAACTTTCGCATGTAAACAGGCTCTGATTACCAAGTGTGAGGATCTAGGATCGAGCTCAAAAAAGAGAGTTTGAATTGAATGAATCACCTGGGTACAACATGAGGCTATATATTGTGAGAATGAACTAGCAGTGAAATGAGTACAAGTAGGAAACCCTAGAATTGTGTACCCCCTATAGGCTAACCCACTGTAGCCTACACAAGCAGAACATATATAATGTTTGACACACCCCCATAGGCAAAGTGGGGGAGAACAAGGGGTCACAAGACCAGTCAAGCAAAGAAAAGTAAGCTCAGGGTGGATCACAAAGTCACCACACAGTCCGAGCACAAGAGCAGGGCCAGAGGCCAGTTCACATGCAGGAGTACAGACATATATATAAAACTAGACAAGCAAGAGCAGGTATATATATATGTCACAGTACAAGTGAAGTCAAGAGGAGAGCAAGTGAGGCAAGACACGCACAAGACCCAGCTGGGTGCAAAAGCGCTGATGGTCACAAGGCGCGAGTGCCTTGGTGAACACATCAGCAGTGTTGGCCTCAGAGGCCACGTACGCAAGTCGCAACTGACCACGCTGCTGCAGCTCACGAGCAAGGAAGTAGCGGAGAGCAATGTGCTTCGTTCTGTGCTCCAAGCGCTGCTCTCGACACAAGGCCAGCATGGCCTTGTTGTCTACGTACAGCACTGGAGGAGAACAAGGTGGCTCTCCAAGGTCAGTCAGCAGGTAGGTGAGCCAGCGAAGCTCCTGTGCAGCCATGGCCCCGGCGTAGATCTCAGCCTCACAACTGGAGCCGAGAACCGAAGACGAGCGAGTAGACCGCCACGAGACAGAGCCGGAACCAAGGCTGAAGGTGTAACCCTGTGACGACCGCTGCGTAGCCTGGTCGTCAGCCCAAGAAGCGTCCGCGTGGCCGGTAAGGACTACTGGACTCCGCCCTCCAAGCACGAGCCCCATGCCCGACGTACTGCACAGGTAGCGCAATACCCTCTTCGCTGCAGCCATGTGCTCTGGTCTGTGTCTCCCAGGAGCAACATAGCGTGCAAGAATGCTCAGAGGGTATGCAAGGTCAGGTCGTGTGCAGGTCATCAGGTACATGAGGCAGCCAACAAGCTCTGCATACGGACCACTCGACTCTACGGACTCATCCGAAGGCAGAGCTGAGAGTGAGTGGCGAGTAGGCAGAGGAGTGGCCTGAGGCGAGGAGTACGTGAAGCCAAAGCGCTGAAGGACCTGCTGCACCATGTGTGACTGAGTCAAGGTAATGGTGCGGCGTGCTCTGTCCCGAGTGATCTGCAAGCCAAGGTAGCTGCGCAGTTCACCCAGGTCTATGCACGTGTGTCTCTTCAGCAGTTCGGACTTCACGTAGGCGAGTCCAGCAGTGTCCGCTGTGGCAAAGACCAAGTCGTCGACGTACACGAGGATGTAGAACGGCGGCAGTGAAGTGTCGGTGCGCAGAAACAGCGACGGGTCAACAGTAGAAGGAGCAAACCCAAGAGCCGCAAGCGTAGTCCTCAGTGTGTCGTGCCACTCACGCGGTGCCTGGCGGAGACCGTAGACTGGCCGTCGGAGGCTCCACTGGGTGCCAGGAGGGAAAGTCCCAGTGAAGCCAGGTGGACGGCGCAGCCAGATCTCCTCGTGCAGGCTACCCTGCAGGAACGCAGTGCTGAAGTCGAGAGAGTGAAGCTCGTAGTCGCGCTGAGCGGCTATGTGCAGCAGCACCCGAAGAGTGGTCATCTTCGGGGTGGGAGAGAAGGTCTGAAAGTAGTCAACTCCCTGCCGCTGACTGAAGCCACGAGCAACGTACCGTGCCTTGAAGACAGGTGGAGAGCCCGGCGGCCGCTTCACCCTGAAGATCCACATGCCACTGACGATGTTCGCCCCAGGAGGGGGAACCGCGTCAACGTAGGTGCCTGTGGACTTCCAGGAAGCCATCTCTGCATCCATAGCTGCCTGCCACTGAGAGGAGTAGGGACCCTCTACGGCCTCCGCGTAAGAACGCGGAGTCAGGATGTCTAGTGCATCCGGGTCTCCCTCAGGGGCAAGCAGTACAGACGCGAGATGAGGTGAAGCAGCCGCTAGACACTGTAACTCCTCCTGCCTGTCCTCTAGGACGTCCGTGCCAAGAGCACACTCACCCCCGACGGACGGAGGACAGACAGACGCAGACTCAGCAACAAGACTAGCAGAGCAGTCGAGACGACAGCGAGCAGCAAAGTCAACGAGCTCAGCGACTAGAGCAGACGCAGCAGTGGACTCAAAAGAGGGGTCAGTGACGACAGTAGCAAGCAGACGCGTGACAGTAGGACTGGCAGCACGAAGAGAGTCCGACTCAGGGTCGGCAAGCGCAGGAAGAGAGGACTCAGGAGGAGAAGGCAAAGGGGCACGCAGAGGAGCAGTGGACGGACGCAGAGACATCCGGTGCGTGCCAGGGACAGGAGGAGGACGCTGACGCGAACCGCGACCACTAGCGCGAGCAGCACGAACCGGCGACGCGGGACGAGACGCAGGCTCACGACGCTCAGCAAGACCTCCAGTAGGACCAGTGTAAGGAGAGGGAGCAGGCAGAGGAGAGGAAGGCTCCAACAGTGACTGCGACTGGACTGGCTGTGGACACTCTACCGAAGGAGAAAGACCAAGAACCTGCTGTAGGAGCGGAACGAAGTACGGCCGAGGCCGCGCGGCAGCTCCAGACTCAGCAGGGATAGCACCAGCACCCTCAGCGACAGCACCAGTGCCACCAACACCTCCAGCGGCAGGACCTCCAGCAGCACCAGCAGCAGAACCACCGCCAGGACAGACAGCAGTAGTCTCAGCACCAACACCCTCAGCAGCTCCAGCCCCAGTAGGACCCGCACGCCCAGCAGCTCCGGGACCGGCAGCACCAGCACCCTCGGCGGTCGACGAAGCTCCAGCTCCAGCAGCACTCCTCCAGCGGCGAGCAAACCACTCGCGCAACTCCTGTGGAGAGAGGGGCTCCCGGCGAGACGCAGCAGCAGGAGAAACCCCAGGCTCAGCAGCTCCAGACTCAGCACCCCCAGGCACAGCAGCTCCAGACGTAGCACCCCCAGGCTCAGCAGCTCCAGACTCAGCACCTCCAGGCTCAGCAGCTCCAGACTCAGCACCCCCAGACTCAGTAGCTCCAGCTCCAGTAGGACTCGCAGGCCCAGCAGCTCCGGGACCGGCAGCACCCTCAGCAGGCGAAGAAGCTCCAGCTCCAGCAGCACGCCTCCAGCGGCGAGCAAACCACTCGCGCTGCTCCTGTGGAGAGAGCGGCTCCCGCCCAGCAGTCGCAGGCTCCGCACCTCCAGGCTCAGCACCCCCAGGCTCAGCAGCTCCTGACGTAGCACCCCCCGGCTCAGCACCCCCAGCAGCAGTACCCCCAAGCTCAGCACCCGCAGGCGTAGCACCCCCAGACTCTGCACCCGCAGCAGGACCAGACTCAGCAGCAACCTCGACTGGCTCGACTGTGTCTACCTGGGACACACCTGAAGGGGTAGGAACCTGAGGGGGGAGGGGGTCTACTGGGGGGGGAACTGGCACCAGGAAGTCCGGTGGGGGGGGGAGGGAAGGAGTACGGTAGGGGAAGAGGCGGTAGAAGGGGACTGACTCGTCGAACGTGACGTCCTGGGAGGACAGAACACGACGAGAGGAGGGGTGGTAGAACTGCCACCCTGGAGCATCAGGGGGGAAGCCAAGGAAGACACAGGGAGCAGCACGGGGGGACAGCTTGTCCGCAGACAAGTCGCGGACAAACGCCCGAGATCCCCAGACACGGAACGCAGACGCATCGCCGACCTTCCCCGTCCACAGTAACACTGGGGACATCGCGGGCCGAGAGACCCTTGGGTGAAGGTTGAGCTGATGCGCCGCGTACCGAACCGCAAACGGCCACAGAAAATGGGGGGCAGCCGCATGCATCATGGACGTACGAGCGACATCCATGACCATGCCAATGCGGCGCTCAGCAATCCCATTTTGCTGTGGAGAGTCCGGAAGCGTAAAGGTCTGGCGGATCCCCTGTGCACGACAGTAGTCTCGCAGAAGGCGAGAGGAGAACTCCCCACCTCGGTCAGAGTGCAGACGCAGAACAGGAAAGTCCGAGCCGAAGCTCCTCCTGAGCTGGAGACGAGCCTCGCGGATCTAGTCGATCAGCACCTCAGTGACAGCACCCTTGCTGCGCAAGGGGAAGACTGAGGTGTAACGCGAGTAGTCGTCAACCACCAACAGGAAGTAGCGCTCGTGACCCTGCCCACGGACGGGGGCCGGGCCCCACACGTCCATGTGAAGCGTCTGCAGAGGAGCCTCTGTCGGGGGAAACTGGGAGGAGTGAGGAGCAGCCCTGAGGCGCCCCTCGACACAGGGGACACAGGAAGGTCCTGGTCCCGAAGGAAGGGGAGGGAGAGACTGGGGAAGACCAGAGACAAGGACACGGGAAGCCATGCCCCGAAGACGGGGCAAGGAGGGGTGGCCTAGACGGTGGTGCCACAGAAGAGTCTCGTGAGACAGGAGGCGACACGAACAGGGGGCAGACTCAGGACCAGACCTGGACGCAGCAGCAAACACCTGACCCGACGCTGCTACCTGACCGGACGCGGGGACAGGAGGAGACTCAGTGGTCAGGGTGTAGAGGCTCGACCCCGGCCGACGCGAGAACGTGGCCAGGTGCCGGCCTGTGCGTGCGTCCGTGCAGTGGGTCACCCGCTGACTCGCAGGAGTGAACTGGTGAACCCCCGCATCCTGTAGGTCTGCACCACTCACCAAGTTTGTCGAGAACGAGGGGAGGTACAGGCCAGACAGGGTGCCCGAGGGGGCAGCCGGACACGGGAGGACAGTGGAGAAGTGAGCAAGGACAGGACCCCCAGAGGGGTCAGCCAGGGAGACAGCAACCGGCCGACCAAGTGGCGTGAGTGTGGTGCGGTCCCGAAAGAAGGAGCGAGAAGCCCCAGAGTCAAGTGTAAAGGTGAGGGAGGCCGAAGCCAACGCGGTACCTGAGAGCGCAGCCTCACCCGCACCTGAGGAAGCAGACTCACTAGCACCTAGAGCAGCAGCCGCACCTCTACCTGGAGCAGGAGACTCACTAGCACCCAGAGCAGCAGCCTCACCAGTAGCTAGAGCAGCAGGTCCTATACCTGGGTCACGCGGGACGCACAGGTGACCGGCACGGTCAGCACTAGTAGGCAATGCATACATGGCAGTGAGAATAGCATCATAGTCAAGAGCATATATATCTACCCTCTGCCTAAGCAACTCCACCCAGTCGGGAAGCTCAGCCTCGTCGCCAAACACGGTACGCCAGGCGTCGCTCAGACGGGCGAAGCAGCGGGACGGTGTATGACTACGTGTCCCACAAGGCTGACCAGTCCGAGTACCAGTGCGAATCACGTAAGAGCAGCGAACAGCACTGAGAGACCCTCCACTCTGAGCGTACCACTCACGAAGCTGGCGAGGCGTGAGAGACACGCGAGAGGGTCGCGGGAGCTGCTTCCGGCCGCCACCACGAGTAGAAGCAGCAGGAGTGGAAGTAGGAGTAGCGTCGCCACCCCTACAGCCCCAACCAGCGTACCACTCACGCAGCTGCTGGGGCGTGAGGGACTCACGCAGGCGTCGCTGGGGCTGCACCTGGCTCCGCAAGTAGAAGCAGGAGCAGGACTAGCAGCAGGAAGGCAGGCAGCCAGGCAAGCCAAAAGGCAGGCAGGCAGGCAAGCAGGCGACGCGCAGCGTGCTAGCAGGGCAAGAGCTCACCAGTGGTGGGAAGAGTAGGCTCGGCGACTCAGCGGCTCGGCAGCTCGGCGGCTCGGCGGCTCGGGCGACTCGGGCGGCTCGGCGGCAAGGCGGCTCGGCAGCAACTGCAGCTCAGCAGCTCGGTGACTCGGCGGCTCGGCGGCAGGGCGGCTCGGCAGCAACTGCAGCTCAGCAGCTCAGCGACCTGGCGGCTCGGCGGCAGGGCGGCTCTGCTGCTGGGCGGCTCGGGTGCAGGGCGGCTCGGCGGTGGGGCGGCTCGGCTGCTGCAGGTGAGCGATGAAGGAGGAGGAGAAGAAGGGGAGGCCACACACCTGCCACCCCTCTGCTGGCCTCTCAGGTCGCCTCGACAGGCGACGGGAAAAGGGGGGGTGGGTGGTGGGGGCCGGTAGGTGCAGCGGCGGGGCCAGCAGGTGCAGTTGCGGGGCCGGTAGAAGGGGACGGCAGGAGCCGTCAGGAGGGGACGGCGGGGCTGTCAGGAAGGGACGGCGGGGCCGTCACGAAGGGACGGCGGGGCCGTCAGGAGGCGACCGGGCCGCGACGGGGGCAGGCGGCGGGGCCGCGTAAGGGCCTGGGCGGGGCCGCGACAGAGCCGTCGGCGGGGCCGCGTGAAAGCCGGGGCGGGGCCGCGTAGAAGCCGGGGCGGGGCCGCGCGAGAGCAGGCGGCGGGGCCGCGAAAGAGCCGGGGCGGGGCCGCGTGAGAGCAGGCGGCGGGGCCGCGTAAGGGCCTGGGCGGGGCCGCGACAAAGCCGTCGGCGGGGCCGCGTGAAAGCCGGGGCGGGGCCGCGTAGAAGCCGGGGCGGGGCCGCGCGAGAGCAGGCGGCGGGGCCGCGAAGGAGCCGGGGCGGGGCCGCGTGAGAGCAGGCGGCGGGGCCGCGTAAAGGCCGGGGCGGGGCCGCGACAGAGCCTGCTGCGGGGCCGCGTGAGAGCCGGCGACGGGGCCGCGTAAGGGCCGGCGGCGGGGCCCCGTCAGAGAGGGCGGCGGGGCCGCGTCAGTGAACGCGGCGGGGCCGCAGGGAAAATGACGACCCGAGGGGTCGCTAAAAAAAATCGCGCCTCGGGGGGCGCTTCGGTGGGCCCAAAAAAACGGTCCGTAGAAGGACCCGCTCTATACCATGTGAGAATAAGCGAACAGGAATGAATGAACTAGCAGTGAAATGAGTACAAGTAGGAAACCCTAGAATTGTGTACCCCCTATAAGCTAACCCACTGTAGCCTACACAAGCAGAACATATATAATGTTTGACATATATAGGCTCGACACAAGGCCGAGTAACCAGGTGTTACGCGAAGGTTCTAAGAGTCGCGAAGTGTCCCGAACAGAGCCTTCCCGAATTCGGTAGAAGGCAATTCGGTGACAACCGAAAAGCCAGAATTCGGTGCACGCAACCTACCTCGGTGCTATAAGTATAATAACATATAGGAAAGCACCTAGCCAAGGAAATCAAGCGATTCATGCATGCATATAATTATCCTATGCTAGAAATAGCATAATAAAGTAAAGGCAAGCAAGCATAGCTGGCATAAGCTGTCGTACTCTCACAGTTCATCGTATGCGCGCGGAAACCAGCAGCAACCTACCTTTGCCCCGTACGAACCTCAACGTGCCTCACCAACAGCCTTCACCTAGACAAGGGAAGACACTGGACGCGCTTCAGGTTCAATCACAGTTCACCCATGTTTTGAAACTGCAGACATTGACACCCTTTGACGGAAAAGGACTTCTATACCTGGTCACTCGAGTTTGAGCTGATGATGGAAGGCGCGCAGATTCTCGGATTCTTCGACGGATCCCTGCCATACCCAACACACGGAACGCAGTACGACAAGAAACAGTATACGTATCAGTTGTCACAACATTATAGCTCATGCATATTGTGTAGGCTATAGTGGGGTAGCCCATAAGGGGTACAACCCAATTAGGGTTAGTACTTGTACCCAATTCATTCATAGTTCATCCATTCTCGTTTCAATTCTCACATGGTATCAAAGCAGGTTCCCTCGTGGGAACTGTTCCTAGGGCCCACCAATTCGACATTTTTTTCCTGCCCGGAGCGCGCTCAGCCCTAGCCCGAGTCGCGCCCCCCCTTTTTTCTCGCCCCGTCGCAACGCCCTAGCAGCCCTGTCGCCTGCCTTGCGGCCCTCGCGCCACCCTTCCTGGCCCCGACCCGCCGCCCGGCGGCCTCGTCGCCTACCCCGCGGCCATCGCGCTGCCCTTTCCCGTCCCCGATCCGCCGCCCTGCGGCCTCGTCGCCTACCCAACGGCCCTTGCGCCGCCCTGCGGCCCTGACGCCGCCCTTATCGGCCCCGGCGCCTACCTGCGGCCCCGACGCCTACCTATGCGGCCCCGGCGCCTACCTACTGGCCCCGCCACCTACCTGCGGCCCCACCACCTACCAGCGGCCCCGCCACCTACCCGCGGCCCCGCCACCTACCTGTGCGGCCCCGCCACCTACCTGCGGCCCCGCCACCTACCCGCGGCCCCGCCACCTACCTGTGCGGCCCCGCCACCTACCTGCGGCCCCGCCACCTACCAGCGGCCCCGCCACCTACCCGCGGCCCCGCCACTTACCAGTGCGGCCCCGCCACCTACCTGCTGGCCCCGCCACCTACCTGCTGGCCCCGCCACCTACCTGCGGCCCCGCAACCTACCTGCGGCCCCGCCACCTACCTGCGGCCCCGCCACCTAACAGCGGCCCCGCCACCTACCTGCGGCCCCGCCACCTACCTTTGCGGCCCCGCCGCCTCCTCTCAGCGGCCCCGCCGCCTCCTCCCAGCGGCCCCGGACGCCGCCCTCTCAGCGGCCCCGCCGAGCCGCCCAGCAGCCGAGCCGCCCAGCCGCCGAGCCGCCCACCAGCCGAGCCGCCCACCAGCCGAGCCGCCCAGCCGCCGAGCCGTCCAGCAGCCGAGCCGCCAAGCAGCCGAGCAGCCGAGCCGCCGAGCCGCCCAGCAGCCGAGCCGCCGAGCCGCCCAGCAGCCAAGCCGCCGAGCCGCCCAGCAGCCGAGCCGCCGAGCCGCCCAGCTGCCGAGCCGCCGAGTTGCCCTGCAGCCGAGCCGCCCGAGCCGCCTTGTCCGGTAAGAGCAGCGCCTCTTTCACAGCACTGCCCTCACCCTACTGTTTGCGCTGATAGTCTAGTGCTGTCATGGCTACCCCTAGTGTCCTCGCTTTTGACGCTGAGGGTCGGGCCATTGACTTTGACGTCTGGATAGATGACCTGCAGCTTTTCTTACAGTGCGATAGGGCAGACGGCCTCTCCCTCTTTGACCTCACTTCTGGTGCCTCTCCTACCCCCGCTGCTGATGCTGACGCCACTGTTCGCTCACACTGGGCCACGCGCGATGCTGCTGCACGTCTTGCTGTGCGTCGCCACCTGCCTACCTCTGAGCGTGCGCACTTTAGCCAGTACAAGAGTGCTCAGACCTTGTACGACGCTGTAGTTGCACGCTACTCCTCCCCTGCCACTGCTGCACTGAGCCGCCTCATGCTACCGTACGTCTTCCCTGACCTTGCTGCCTTTCCCACAATTGCTGACCTCATTACGCACCTCCGCACTAGTGACACTCGCTACCGCGCTGCGCTTCCTGCTAAGTTCTGCGCCAATTACCCCCCCCCCCCATGTACATCACCCTCTACTACATAGTCACCCGTCTCCCTAACTCCCTTCGCGTAGTCAAGGACCACTTCCTCTCAGTTTGCCCCACCACTCTCACCGTTGACCTCCTCGAGAAGGCCCTCCTAGCAGCAGAAAAGAGCATAGTAGCTGTAGGAGCCTCTCGTCGTGACCCTCGCACCCCCATCTTTGAGGGGTGTTCCCCCTCCCCCCTTTTGCCCTCTGTTGCCTCTGCTGCTGCGGCCGACCTCGTTGGTCTGGAGTCGGTCGGTGCGGCGTCTACCCCTAGTGGGAAGCGTCGCTCTGGCAAGGGCAAGGGGGGCAGGGGCGCAGGAGGAGCTAGCGGGGGCGGTGGAGGCGGCGGTGGAGGCAGTGGAGGGGGTGGGGGTGTTGGTGGGAGTGGTGGCGGGGATGGAGGTGTCGGCGGCGGCAGTAGAGGCGGAGGCGGCGGCGGCGGTGGCGGTGGAGCCGAGGTGGTGGAGGTGGCGGAGGTGGAGGAGGCGGTGGCGGAGGAGGAGGAGGAGGAGGAGGAGGAGGAGGAGGTCGTGGCTCTTTGCAGAGGAGTGGCTCCGGTGGTGGTCAGCGCCAGCAGCAGCAGCGCAGTCGGGAGACCCTGTCCCCTCAGCAACTCCGTGAGTGGTACGCTGCACGCCAGCGGGGTGGGGGTACTGGTCCGTGCACCTACGTCCTGCGCACCGGCGACCGTGCAGGTGAGCAGTGTGGGGGTGCGCACCCCACCCAGCGCTGCTTTGGCCGCCTCACGGACGCTTGGCGTCACCAGTTCCCTGAGGCCACTGAGATCCCTCGCTGGGTCGAGCTGTCTAGGGCAGGGGTAGCTATCTTTGACCTTGACTTTGATGCTATTCTTGCTGCTATGTATACTGTGTCTATTAGTGAGGAGGGTGACTGTTACCGGTGTTTCCCGCCCGACACGGGCATTGAGACTGCTGCTCTAGGTGCTGGTGAGGCTGCTGCTCTTGGTGCTAGCGAGGCTGCTGCTCTAGGTGCTAGTGCGTCTGCTTCCTCCGGTATTGGTGAGTCTGCGCTCTCAGGTACTGCGTCGGCTTCGGCCTTCCACACCTTCACACTTGACTCGGAGGATTCTCGCTCCTTCTTTCAAGACCGCACCACACTCACGCCGCTTGGTCGGCCAGTTGCAGTCTCCCTGGCAGACCCCTCTGGGGGTCCTGTCCTTGCTCACTTCTCCACTGTCCTCCCGTGTCCGGCGGCCCCCTCTTGCACCCTGTCTGGTCTTTACCTCCCCTCTTTCTCTACGAACTTCGTGAGTGGTGCTGACCTACAGGATGCGGGGGTTCACCAGTTCACTCCTGCGAGTCAGCAGGTGACCCACTGCACGGACGCTCGGACAGGCCGACACCTGGCCACGTTTACACGTCGGCCAGGGTCGAGCCTATACACACAGGCATCTCCTCCAGTCCCTGCGTCTGGTCAGGTAGCCGTGTCTGGGGCCCAGCTCGCGTCCGTGGACAGGGTCACGAGCGCTACTTCCTGCTGGTGGTTGACGACTACTCGCGTTACACCACAGTCTTCCCCTTGCGCAGCAAGGGTGATGTCACTGAGGTGTTGATCGACTGGATCCGCGCAGCTCGTCTCCAACTCAGGCGGAGCTTCGGCTCGGACTTTCCTGTTCTGCGTCTGCACTCTGACAGAGGCGGAGAGTTCTCCTCTGGCCTTCTGCGAGCCTACTATCGTGCACGAGGCATCCGCCAGACCTTCACGCTTCAGGACTCTCCACAGCAAAATGGGATTGCTGAGCGCCGCATTGGCATGGCCATGGACGTCGCCCGTACGTCCATGATGCATGCGGCTGCCCCCCATTTTCTGTGGTCGTTTGCGGTTCGGTACGCGGCGCATCAGATCAACCTTCAGCACAGGGTCTCCATGCCGGAGACCTCCCCAGCTTTGCTGTGGACGGGGAAGGTTGGCGATGCGTCTGCGTTCCGTGTCTGGGGATCTCGGGCGTTTGTCCGCGACTTGTCTACGGACAAGCTGTCCCCTCGTGCTGCTCCTTGCATCTTCCTGGGTTTCCCCCCTGACGCGCCAGGGTTGCAGTTCTACCACCCCACCTCTCGCCGTGTTCTGTCCTCCCAGGACGTCACGTTCGACGAGTCGGTCCCCTACTACCGTCTCTTCCCCTACCGCACTCCGTCCCTCCCCCCGCCACCGCTCTTCCTTGTATCAGGTCCCCCCCCGGTAGACCCCCTCCCCCCTCAGAGTCCTGCCCCTTCAGGTGTGTCCCAGGTACACGCTGTTGAGCCTGTCGAGGTCGCTGGTGACTCTGGTGCTGCTGAGGGTGCTGAGCCTGGGGGTGCTGACTCTGGGGGTGCTGAGCGTGTGGGTGCTACGCCTGGGGGTGCTGAGCCTGAGGGTACTACGACTGGGGGTGCTGAGCCTGGGGGTGCTGAGTCTGGGGGTGCTGAGCCTGGGGGTGCTACGCCTGGGGGTGCTGAGCCTGGGGGTGCTGAGCCTAGGGGTGCTACGCCTGGAGGTGCTGAGCCTCGGGGTGCGGAGCCTGAGGGATCTGGGCCTGCTGGTGCTGTGCCTGGCGGTTCTCCGGGTGCTTCTTCTCGCCGGGAGCCACTCTCTCCACAGGAGCTGCGTGAGTGGTTTGCCCGGCGCTGGAGGCGAGCTGCTGGAGCTGGAGGTGCTGTGGGTACTGGAGGTTCTGTTGCCCGTACTCCTTCAGCAGGTTCTTGGTCTCCCGTCTTCAACTTGTCCTCCTCCTCCCTTAGAGTGTCCACAGCCTGTCCCGTCGCAGTTATAGTTACAGTCGGCCTGTTACGTCGACGACTTGGTCTTTGCCACAGGTGACACTGCTGGACTCGCCCACGTGAAGTCCGAGCTGCAGAAGAGACACACGTGCACAGACCTGGGTGAACTGCACAGCTACCTTGGCTTGCAGATCACCCGGGACAGAGCACGCCGCACCATTACCCTGACTCAGTCACACATGGTGCAGCAGGTCCTTCAGCGCTTCGGCTTCACGTACTCCTCGCCTCAGGCCACTCCTCTGCCTACTCGCCACTCGCTCTCAGCTCTGCCTTCGGATGAGTCCGTAGAGTCGAGTGGCCCGTATGCAGAGCTTGTTGGCTGCCTCATGTACCTGATGACCTGCACACGACCTGACCTTGCATACCCTCTTAGCATTCTCGCACGCTATGTTGCTCCTGGGAGACACCGACCAGAGCACATGGCTGCAGCGAAGAGGGTGTTGCGCTACTTGTGCAGTACGTCGGGCATGGGGCTTGTGCTTGGAGGGCAGAGTCCAGTGGTCCTCACTGGGCACGCAGACGCTTCTTGGGCTAACGACCAGGCTACGCAGCGGTCGTCACAGGGTTACACCTTCAGCCTTGGTTCCGGCTCTGTCTCGTGGCGGGCCACCCGCTCGTCTTCTGTTCTCGACAAGGAGGACAAGGAGGACAAGGAGGAGGGAGCTGACCAAGAACCTGCTGAAGGAGCGGAACGAAGTACGACTGTGCAGTGACTCCAGAACCAGGGTCCGCAGCAACAGCAGCAGCTCCAACTCCCAGGTCCTCAGCACCAGCCGTAGCCCCAACGCCCGGGTCCGCAGCACCAGCAGCAGCACCAACGTCCGGGTCCTCAGCACCAGCCGCAGCTCCAATGCGCGGGTCTTCAGCACTAGCAGCAGCACCAGCGTCCGGGTCCTCAGCACCAGCCGCAGCTCCAACGCCCGGGTCCTCAGCACCAGCAGCAGCACCAGCGTCCGGGTCCTCAGCACCAGCCGCAGCTCCAACGCCCGGGTCCTCAGCACCACCCGCAGCTCCAACGCCCGGGTCCTCAGCACCAGCAGCAGCTCCAACGCCCGGGTCCGCAGCACCAGCAGCATCACCAGCAGCAGCGGGGTCCGCGACACGAGGCGCACCACTCCGAAGAGTGCAGCGCCGCTCGTACCACTCACGGATCCGCTCACGGGAGGGGAGCTCCTGACTAGGAGGAGAAGCACTAGCACCAGTCCCTTTAGTACTCCTGGCTCCAGAGGTACCTCTCCTGAGGCTGCAGTACTGTAAGTACCACTCACGCAGCTGCTCCGAGGAGAGGGCTCCTCCAGGTGTAGGACTACGAGGCTCAGCACCACCAGACTCGGAACCCCCAGACTCCGGACTCTGCAGCTCAGCACCCCCAGGCTCAGCACCTACAGGCTCAGCACCCCCAGGCTCAGTACCCCCAAGCTCCGCACCCCCTGGCTCAGCACCCCCAGACTCCGCACCCCCAAGCTCAGCACCCCCAGGCTCCGCACCCCCAGGCTCAGCACCCCCAGGCTCAGTACCCCCAGGCTCCTCACCCGCAGCAGGACGAGAGTCAACAGCTACCTCAACAGGCTCAACTGGGTCTACCTGAGACACACCTGACGGAGCGGCACCCTGAGGGGGGAGGGGGTCTACGACAGCAGCACCTGGCGCGAGGAAGAGAGGCGGGGGGGGGAGCGGGACAGTGCGGTAGGGGAAGAGGCGGTAGTAGGGGACGGACTCGTCAAAAGTGACGTCCTGAGAGGGCAAGACTCAGCGTGAGGTGGCGTGGTAAAACTGCCAACCAGGCGCGTCCGGGACAAAGCCGAGGAAGACGCAGGGAATAGCACGGGAGGAGAGCTTGTCCGCAGACGTATCGCGGACAAAAGCTCGAGATCCCCAGACCCGGAAACGCGAAGCATCGCCAACCTCCCCCGTCCACAGCAGTGTGGGCGAGGTCTCCGGCAAGGAGACACGGGGCCAGAGGTTGAGGTGATGCGCAGCGTACCGGACCGCAAACGGCCACAGAAAGTGGGGGGCAGCCGCATGGATCAAGGAGGTACGGGCGACCTCCATGACCAGGCCAATGCGGCGCTCCGCAACCCCATTCTGCTGTGGTGAGGCCGGAAGCGTGAACGACTGCTCAATGCCGTGCTCAGCATAGTAGGCTGCCAAGAGGTCGGAGGAGAACTCACCACCTCTGTCAGAGTGCAAGCGCAGGACAGGAAAGTCCGAGTGGAAACGCTCGCTGAGCTGGAGACGGGCTTTGCGGATCCAAGGGATCAAGACATCAGGGACCTCACCCTTGGTGCGCAAGGGGAAGACCGTGGTGTAGCGCGAGTAGTCGTCAACAACTATCAGGAAGTACCTCTCCTGACCCTGACCACGGACGCGGGCTGGGCCCCACACGTCCATGTGGAGCGTCTGCAAGGGAGCAGTCGTCGGGGGAAACGAGGAGGAGTGAGGAGCGGCGCGCTGCCGCCCCTCGACACAGGGAAGACAGGGAGAAGCAGGTGAGGGAGGGAGGGGAGGACGGACCCTGGGAAGGCTAGAGACAAGGTACCGGGAGTGCATGGCATGAAGCCGCTGCACAGACGGGTGACCAAGGCGGTGGTGCCAGAGGACAGTCTCGTGTGCCAGAGAGCGGCACGAGCAGGGGGCCGACAGCTGACCTGACGCGGACGCAGACGCAGACGCAGCGACCTGAGGGGACTCAGTGGTCAGTGTGTACAGGTCCGACCCCGGCTGCCGAGTGAAGGTAGCCAAGTGACGGCCCGTACGAGCACACGTGCAGTGTGTCACGCGCTCGTAGGCAGGGGTGAACTGGTGAACACCCCCGTCCTGGAGCGCACATCCTGCCACCAGGTTCGTAGAGAACGAGGGGAGGTGGAGACCTGACAGTGTGCCCGACGGGACCGCAGGACAGGGAAGGTAAGTGGAGGAGGTCGCAATGACCGGACCCCCAGAGGGGTCAGCAAGGGAGACAGCAACTGGCCGAGCAAGCGGCTCAAGGGCAGTGCGGTCACGAAAGAAGCAGCGAGAAGCACCTGAGTCCAGTGTGAAGGTGTGTAGTGCTGCAGTCGACTCAGTACCAGCGGGGGCAGACGCACAAGCACCTAGAGCAGTGGCCTCACCAACACCTGGGGTAGCAGACACGCGAGTACCTGGAGCGGCAGACGCTCTAGACCTAATGCTCGGGTCGGGCGGCACACACAGGTACTCAGCACCCTCTCCACTAGTAGACATCACATACATAGCAGATAGAATAGCATCAAAGTCTAGAGCATAGATATCAATCCCCTTCCTCAGGAGATCAACCTAGTGGGGCAGCTCAGTGGCCTGAGGGAACTGAACACGCCAAGCATCGTTGAGACGAGCGAAGCACCGCTGTGTGGCGTGCGATCCCCCACACGGCTGACCAGTGCGGTCACCCGTGCGAATGACGTACGTGCAGCTAAAGCCACCCCCCCCCCCCCCCCCCCCGTGCTGTGAGTACCACTCACGGACCTCCTGGGGCGACGGAGTGTGCTCCTGGCCCTGGCCACCGCCAGCGCCTCCACGACCACCACCGCCGCCGCCACCTCCTCGACCACCCCAACCCCTGCCGCCGCCGCGTCCACCGTCACCCCCACCACCGCCTCCGCCCCTGCCACCTCCCCCGCCGTTGCCGCCACCACCCCCACCGTTACCACTAGCCCCACCAGTCCCACCACCACCCCAACCGCCGCCACCACCCCCACCACCGCCTCCCCCGCCGTCACCACCTCCTCCCTTGCCCCCTTTGCCCTTGCCGCTGCGGCGCCCGCTCGAAGCAGACGCAGTACCGACCTTCTCAGCACCAAGGAGGTCGACAGCAGCAGCAGCGTGGTCAGCTGCGCCTTGCGTATGTGGCCTCTAAGGCCAACACTACTGATATCTTCACCAAGGCACTTGCGCCTTGTGATTATCAGCGCTTCTGTACTCAGCTGGGTCTTGTGCCTACCTTGCCTCACTTGCTCACCCCTTGACCGACGGGGCCGACGGGGCCTTTCGGGGCCTCTAGGGAGGTGAGCACGGGGCCAACAGGGCCGTTAGGGGCGATCGCAAGGCCGACAGGGGCCGCTAAGGGCGAGCGCGTGGGCCGTTCGGGGCCTCTAGGGGCGAGCGCGGGGCTGTAAAGGGGCGAGTGCGGGGCCGTAAGGGGCAAGCGCGTGGGCCGACGGGGCCTTAAGGGGCGGGTCGCGGGTCGCTAAGGCGCGCTTCGCGGGTCGCGGGGCCTTAGAGGGCCGTGAAAACCGAGGCGCCCTAGGGCGCAGGTAGGTAGGTAGGTAGGTAGGTAGGTAGTGGTGGGCCCTAAAAAATCGGTCCTAGGAAGGACCTGCTCTTATACCATGTTGAAATGAATGAACAGGAATGGATGAACTAACAGTGAAAACAGTACAAGTACCTAACCCTGAATTGTGTACCCCCTATAGGCTAACCCACTGTAGCCTAAACAAGCAGAACATATATAATGTTTGACAAGGCTGAGATCTACGCAGGAGCCATGGCTGCACAGGAGCTTCGCTGGCTCACCTACCTGCTGACTAACCTCGGAGAGCCGCCTCGTTCTCCTCTAGTGCTGTATGTAGACAACAAGGCCATGCTGGCCTTGTGTCGGGAGCACAGACTGGAGCACAGAACGAAGCACATTGCTCTTCGCTACTTCCTTGCTCGTGAGCTACCGCAGCGTGGTCAGCTGCGCCTTGCGTATGTGGCCTCTAAGGCCAACACTACTGATATCTTCACCAAGGCACTTGCGCCTTGTGATCATCAGCGCTTCTGTACTCAGCTGGGTCTTGTGCCTACCTTGCCTCACTTGCTCACCCCTTGACCTTGTTTGTACTGTTGCATATATATATACACCTACTCTTGCTTGTCTAGCCTTATATATATATGTAATCCTGCATGTGAACTGGCCTTGTGGCCTTGAACTTGTGCTCGGAATGTGTGGTGACTTTGTGATCCACCCTGAGCTTGCTTTGCTTTGCTTGACTGGTCTTGTGACCCCTTGTTCTCCCCCACTTTGCCTATGGGGGTGTGTCAGATTTATATGACATAGCTGTTGTAGGCTATAGTGGGGTAGCACATGTCAGTAGATCTGCACTGTGGATGCCCGATTGATCCTACGGGGGGTTACAGGCGCGTTCGCCTGGGGGGTTATGGGCGCACTCTGACCCGCTACTTAACAAGCCCTTTTATCCCAATGGTCTAGTGGTTGGTGGGATTCTGACAGCACATATTGGGTACGACTTTCTAGGGTTTGTACTTGTACCCAACTTTCCCTTAGTCAATTCATTCTCGTTCATTTTCTCATCAAGCAACAGAGAATGTTAATCAAAGTCGTCTCATGGCACAGCTGACAACAGCTGAAATGAAACCCGGCGAAAAGGGGATGGCGTATATCGGCCGCTATCGTGGACTGCGCGACAGACTCCTTCGATGCGGAGGATCGATATCCGAAGAAGCCTTGGTGACAGTTGTCATTACTGGCCTCGGTCCTCATTGGCGCTCCACTCGAGCTATCCTCCAAGCTCACGGGAAGATCTCCGAAGCAGCACTCTGCGCCGGAATTCACGCTGAACAGCAGTACATGGACCTACACGAAGAACGACACAAGAAGAGAGCGTCAGCACCAGAGTTCGCGTTCCACACTCAACGGCAATACAACAACACCAATCAACAGAACAAACATCAAGCTCAACAATACGTACCACCATTCTGCCATCTCTGCAAGATGTCAGGACACCCTCGCACACACTGCCCGAATCAACAGCAGTCAACGCTGCTGCAACGTCAACTTCGGCCCTCAAGCAGTCAAGTTGCTTCTACACAAGCGCATCCCACCAATCAAGTACAGTCCTCAACGACATCAACGACAAAACCTGCACAAGGCGCAAAAAACCTCCTAAGCTGCATGGCAAGAACAACAGACTCCTGCATCACCGGATCGCCACCATACTACTCACCAGAAGAACAACTCGACGAAAGCACCCCTCGCCATGAATCATTGGAGCCGAATCTGACGTACGCAGCCATCGCCTAGAGTGAGCCGTCCGGGAAAGACACCTGGTTCTTGGATAGCTGCTGCGGACAGCACATGTGCTCATCAGGTCGCTTCGTTCAACGGGAACACCAACTTCAGCGCGAAGTCGTAATCACCGTCGCCAACAACCAGAACCTGCGCACACGACGACAGGGGATAGTTCAACTTCAGTCTCGAGAAACCAACGTAATTCTGCAGATGTTTAAGGTTCTTATCGCAGAAGGACTCGGCTATAACTTACTCAGCGTCAATCAACTAATGGCGAAGGGAATTCATCTCGAAGCAGACAGCACCACCCAGGAGTTCAAGCTGTACCACGGGAAACGTGGGCTCTACATCGGCAAGGCAGTCTAATAGAACAATGTCTTCGTTCTTGACTTCGTTCCAGACCAAGGCACCGCCGACAGTGACTGCCATCGTCAATTTCACCTCTTGAACACACCCGCTAGATCTCGACCCCGGCTTCAGTCCTGGAGGCTTCTGGTACTCGCACTCTATACATGAAGCTGAACGAACGAGAGCGTTAGTGACAATTCAACAAACATCGGCAGCAGCAGAGAAAACATCAGCAGAAGCAGAGACAACACCGGCAGCAGCAGAGACAACACTCGCAGCAGCAGAGACAACGCCGGCAGCACCGAGGCAACACCGACTATGACACCAATCGCGGGTCCTTCAACGGCACCAGTTTTCGTCGACGATACTCCACCGACTCCTGCGCAGCAGTTGACTCCAACTCCACGCGAAGTTCACAGAAGCGCCAACCTCACCGCGGGATTTAGCTCCAACTCCAATATGTACGTGCGTTCACCGAAACCTTCGCGCCAGTTAGCCGACACACCTCACTACGGATTCTTCTCGCGATAGCCGCCATGAAGCGGAAGAAGCTCCGCCAAATCGACGTCGCCAACGCCTTTCTGTACGCTCCCGTCGATGCTGAGATTTTCGTCGAACAACCACACGGCTCTAACACAGACCCCAATCAAGTCTGTCAGCTATTGAAATCATTGTACGGCATCAAGCAAGCTCCGAGGCTGTGGCAGCAGTATCTTCATGCCCGACTAATTCGCATCGGATCCCGCCAACTACCGCATGACCAAGGAATGTACCGACTCACTAAGGGGACCGACTACATCCTGCTTATCGTTTACGTAGACGACCTACTCTACATCGGCTCAACTGACGACATCATGACTTGGTTCGAAGGGGAGCTGCAGTGGAACCCCACGCTTACCGTCTCGTCTACCGTAACTCAGTACCTGGGACTCAACATACAAGAAGGGGAGAACACGTCTATCTGAGCGCTGCAAAATACGCCGACACCATCGCCAAACGCTTCGGACTAACCCCAGCTACCATCACTACACCATATCGTTACACCGACGGAAATCGCAAGGAAGCCTCCGCTCTACTCAAATCCGCCGGCATTCGCGACTACCAACGAAAGCTAGGCTGTCTACTCTTCGCAGGCGTTACCTGCCGACCGGACCTATCTTACTCAGCTAGCCAACTCGCCACCTACCTTAAGAAGCCTGAAGCAAATCACATGGCGGAGCTCGACCATGCACTTCACTACCTCGTCAGCACCCCGACGATCGGTCTAACCTACCACAAGACCGGAACTACGACACACAAGCTAATCGGTTATGTGGATGCTAATCACGCCGGCGACTCCGACAACAGGCGATCGCGCACCAACTACCTCTACCGACTCGAACCTATCGGCCCCATCTCGTGGCAGTCGAGCAAGCAAGAACTAATTGCTCTTTCCTCAGCTGAAGAAGAATATATCGCACTCTGCTCAGGCACCAAGGAAGGATTGTACCTTCGCGAACTACTGGAAGAAGCAAAGCTGGCTCAGTTACCCAGCTTCTCCATGTTCTGCGACAACCAATCGGCCATTCGCATAGCGAACAAGAACGGGTTCGCGAATCGAACGAAACACATCGTCCTCCGGTACTTCTTCGTAAAAGGCAGAATCGAGAAGGGGAGACGCAAGCTATCCTACTGTCCCACATCCGAGATGGCAGCCGATTACTTGACCAAGAAACTCGGATAGCAGAAGTTCGAGTATTGCATGGTGCTGACTGGACAAGGCCACGTCATCAGCATCGACACTCCAGAAGCGAAGGGGAGTGTTGGAAACAAGTAATTTAACGCTTCTGTTGTGTCGAAACAATAGACTGCAAATGAGGCGAATCACAGTGGAGCAACGGCGAGTCAACCGAGGAGGTTGGCAGAAAGTAACAGCTGGAGGTTACACGAAGGTCAAAGGTCAGCGACCTTTGACTCGACAAAGTACAGCGCGACAGCAAGGACAAACAACTGACTCGGTATTGAGCAGTTGCTCGAGTCATTACTGTATCGAACCGCAACAGCAAAACAGTTAGATGCACCTTTTCATATTCCTTGTAATCATATAAATAAACCTTTGTATTGCCCTGGTATAATCAATCTCTTGCTCTCACACACTAGTGCAAGTTGGTTCAACAAGTTCACTAATAAGAACGCTTTCGCAACTAAAACATTCCTACTCAGGGTCTTAACCTTGAAAGATCCTAAGGGCTTTTCTCTGCCCAACACCAACCGAGGTCTCCTCGCCTCCAACTATTCGTGCACACATTACAATACAAGGCCACTGTGATGAGAAGTCTATCAGGTCTCATCAGCCTAGTAATTATTTCTTGCCTTTTCACACCATCGCTACATTGTTTGTTCCAAAGGGAGACGTGGAGCGAATAATTAGAAACAGAGAAACATACCGTAACATGCAAAGAAGAATTGAAGTCTATGGTACACGAGACGATAATCATTGCACAATACAGAAACTTTAAAATCCCCCCTCCCCCCCCCCCCCCCCCCCCTACACTTGGTCTTCCACACCGCCATCTAACTTTCATTCCTGCCTTCCGAGCAACCACACCACATGCAGCCACTTGCACCTCTTCTCTGCTGTTGAGTAACACGGCCTCTTGAGAGCACATATTGAAGCCTTGAATCGCCTTCACGCGGATCCAGCTCATTTGGCTGAGTGGGTGGATGGGTGGTGGGAAGCGAAGAGCAGTATGAGAGTCAATGGAATGCCGTCCAGGCATGACTACATGGAGATGGAAGACCGTAGAGAAACGAGGAAGCACAAGGGCGGTGCAGGAGTGGGTCAACGAGAATAGGATGCAAGGCGGTTGTGATGGTAGAGGTTGTGAGCGAGGGGGGAAGCGCATGCACGAGGTTAACTGGAGCTGGGCACGCATGGAAGAGAGAAATATCGCGAGAGCATACGCGTCTCCCTCGCTCTTACGAGTGCACTTGTTGTTGACCAGCTGGAACCCCGTGCTGCACTGACACGCCGGCTTGCCCTTAACCGCCATGCACTGGGCATTGGCAGAGCAGCCAGGCTTGCACACGGCTGTGAGGTGGGTGGGGTGGGTGAGAGAGAGGGGAAGAATGAAAGTAAAAGTGAGGAAGAGATGAAGGGAATCGAGCAGAGGCAGCATACACAGCATATGTTTGCAAGTGGGTGGTAAGGTTTTGGAAGAGAGGGAAGAGCATGGGGTTCACTGGAGCTTCACAGGCATGGAAGAGAAAATGAAGAGCAATCTCCCTCTCTTACGAGTGCACTTGTTGTTGACTGACTTGAACCCCGTGTTGCACTGACACGCCGGCTTCCCTTTCACCGCCATGCACTGGGCATTGGCAGAGCAGCCAGGCTTGCACACGGCTGTCAAATGGGTGCGTTGGGTGCGAGAGATGGGAAGGATGGTGGATGAGCGGGGAAGGGCCGAGGGATTACATTACAGCGCAGCAAACACAGATGACAAAAGCTTCATTCACGCGTGGTGTTCTGCAGGTGGAAATTATGGGAGTGACACAAACACGAGGATAGCACATTTGTCCTCGCCCTTACGAGTGCACTTGTTGTTGATGGACTTGAATCCCGTGCTGCACTGACACGCCGGCTTCCCTTTCACCGCCAGGCATTGGGCATTGGCACCGCAGGTAGGCTTGCACACAGCTGTCAGACGGGTGGGTCGGGTGGGAGAGATGGGAAGGTTGGAGGGTGAGAGGCAACGAGATGGAACACCGCATGGTGGCAAGCAAGCAGGCGGGGAATGAGAACGATTCATGGTGGCGAAAGACACCAGCTCTCCTCGCAATATGATGATGAGAGGGGAAAGACAATGAGCAGTGGAGCGGTTGGAGAACGGGGGCTTGAATCACTCGCTGCACGATACAACGGGGGCTCGCTCTCCCTCGCTGCACAATACAATGGGGGCTCGCTCTCCCTCGCCCTTCTGCCCTTACGTGTGCACGTGCTCTTGCCCTGCCGGAAGCCCGCCTTGCAGCGACACACGGGCTTCCCTCCCACCACCACGCACTGGCCATTGGCAGGGCAGTCCGGCTTGCAGATAGCTGGTGTGGTGCGAGGTGGTGCGTGGAGGAGAGGGGAAAGAGCATGAGGCTGAGTGGGGCAGCAGACGAGGAGGAAGGAGCGCCCGTGTGAGGGCCAAGAGGACGCCACACAATAGCACACACACACACACTCAAGCTGGGCTGACATGAAGCACTGTGATTTCATGTGCTGCCTCTAGGTGTGGGGCTGCCTCTAGGTGTGGGGCTGCCTCTGGAGCTCGTGCGGAGACAATCAGAAAAAATAACAGAACCCTTGTAGATCTCACCAGTGCAGAGGCCCTTGTTGGCCTTGGTGTAGCCAGCATCACACTCGCACACGGGCTGCCCGTTCCTCACCACGCACTGCGAGTTCCTCGCACACTTCACTGCCTCACACGGGTCCGCGCCTCCGCTAGGGTTTGGGTCTGCCGTGGGTGGGGGCGGGAAGGAGTGAGATGATGATTATTTGTGAGGAGGTTCGGCCTGGCTTCTCAATGGAGGAGGTTCGGCCTGGCTTCTCAATGGAGGAGGTTCGGCCTGGCTTCTCAATGGAGGAGGTTCGGCCTGGCTTCTCAATGGAGGAGGTTCGGCCTGGCTTCTCAATGGAGGAGGTTCGGCCTGGCTTCTCAATGGAGGAGGTTCGGCCTGGCTTCTCAATGGAGGAGGTTCGGCCTGGCTTCTCAATGGAGGAGGTTCGGCCTGGCTTCTCAATGGAGGAGGTTCGGCCTGGCTTCTCAATGGAGGAGGTTCGGCCTGGCTTCTCAATGGAGGAGGTTCGGCCTGGCTTCTCAATGGAGGAGGTTCGGCCTGGCTTCTCAATGGAGGAGGTTCGGCCTGGCTTCTCAATGGAGGAGGTTCGGCCTGGCTTCTCAATGGAGGAGGTTCGGCCTGGCTTCTCAATGGAGGAGGTTCGGCCTGGCTTCTCAATGGAGGAGGTTCGGCCTGGCTTCTCAATGGAGGAGGTTCGGCCTGGCTTCTCAATGGAGGAGGTTCGGCCTGGCTTCTCAATGGAGGAGGTTCGGCCTGGCTTCTCAATGGAGGAGGTTCGGCCTGGCTTCTCAATGGAGGAGGTTCGGCCTGGCTTCTCAATGGAGGAGGTTCGGCCTGGCTTCTCAATGGAGGAGGTTCGGCCTGGCTTCTCAATGGAGGAGGTTCGGCCTGGCTTCTCAATGGAGGAGGTTCGGCCTGGCTTCTCAATGGAGGAGGTTCGGCCTGGCTTCTCAATGGAGGAGGTTCGGCCTGGGGAGTTCATCTTTCTGCCTGCACACAAGGACGGCTGATGGGGCAGCTACTTGTCGTTGGGTACATGCAATAGCAGACAGAGCGACATACCAGGGGTGGGGCCGGGCGACTTGCTGGTGCAGCGCTTGTGCGCCTCGTCGAACACCTGGCTCCAGGGGCACTTGCACTCAGACACGCCGTCCCTCACCACGCACTGTGCAGTGCCGCAGTCCTTGTGACACGTGGCTGTTGTTGACAGCACCGCACCAGCCAGGCATGTAGGGGGAAGGGGTGAATGGGGTCAATAAGGCATGGCATGATACGGGGAGGCGGAGAATCAAGTGCAAAGAGCTGTGCGTGTCTCCAACTATTCGGAACCCGAGGTGAGGTGCCTGACCTCCTTCGCAATGTGCACTTCATGCGTTCAGAGTGAAGGTGCTGATACTCCAACAACTATGCGCATGCGGCCCGGACAAATTAAAAAGGTTTCTCGCGGCGTGAGGCATCTATGGAATGGGGAGGCAGCGAATCGAGTGCAGAGAGCAGTGCCTGTGTGTTCACCTTGCTTAACCAGAAGAGAGGTGAAGGTGCTTGAACCTCCTTGCCTATGTGCACTTGCTGCATTCACAGTGACGGTGAAGACACTCCAAGGGCTATGCGCATGTGCCCGGGACAAGTTTCTGCGCTCGCACTTACCGATCTCACAGCTGATTGACTGCGGTGGGGTTGCTTTCACAGTCCTGCGAGTGAGGCGCAAAGGGGAGGGCACACCACAGAGGACACCGTTGAACAAGACAACTTTACTGACTGGCATGCTTCCTTCGAAACACAAGCAGCACAGCAGACAAAACCACAGTGCCGTCGCTCACCTTTTTGTGACGGGGAAGGCACCGCCGACCATGGCAGGGCGCGCGATGGTCAATCCTGCCTTGTCCGCACAGCCGGGGTCGGAGTGAAACGAGAGGCTCTTGCACATGCCGGTGCCCACAGTGTCCACGCCAACCGACTTCCACTCCACGTTGATCCGCGTGCTGCTGCCCCCGCCCAGATCACCCACGTCGCTGCACGCCATGGCGCCAGTGGCGTGCGCCATGGGCACGGGGCTCTCGAAGGTGAGGAGCGCGAGGTAGGTGAGCCCCTCCACCTCCACCTGCGTCTGCAGCAGCCCATCTGCACCGTGGGCGCCGCACGTTGTTGTTGTGGTGATGCCCAGGATTCAGTGCCGTCGAGTTGTTGCAGCAGAGGGGGGAGAGAGCGGAATGCAAAGGCAAGAGGGTGTGGGGTGGGGTGTGGGGGAAATGAGGGGCGGAAGCGAACATGGATGAGGCGCGTGATGTTTCAGGGCCTCTCAGGGGGGCCTCTCAGGGGGGCCTCTCAGGGGGGCTTCTCAGGGGGGCTTCTCAGGGGTTACTGTTGTTGAAGCGTGAGACGTGGGAAGATGTGATTGCGTGGAGGCGGTTGAGTCTCACCAGTGCAGGTGTTGTTCTGCAGGATGTACCCCATCTCGCACTCGCACTCCGCCTTGCCCCTCCTCGCCACGCACTCCGCCCTCGCTGGACACTGCACCGCCACATCCGCGCACGGATCTGCCACGGGCATGAGGGGGGAAGGAGAGGGTGGAAGTAATAATGAGGGGGGAAGTCAAGGAGCAAAAGATACTGAATGGCAGGTGGCTGTAAACTCTGGGCAGGCGACGGGCAGCTCACTGAGACATTCAGCCATGCAGCCGATAGTGCATCAGTGCCACACTCCCACCACTCACCATTGCATGTCTTGTCTGTTACGTTGAAGACATAACCCCCGTCGCACAGGCACTCCGTGCTGCCATCATCGGCCGCAGAGCAGAAGGCGACTGACCCGCAATCCACGGTGGCACACGCGTCTGCAGGGTAGTCGAGGCGGTTTCGAGATGAAGCAGAGCAGGCGGGTTGGAAAGGTAAGAAATTGCACTCACCCACACCCCTGCGCTGCGCTCACGCGCACCCCAACACTCACGCACGTACTTTCCGACACCACCCACAAACAAGAGCAAGAGCATTGTAAGAACGAGTGCAACCAAAAAGAGTGGTCAAAATCAAGCGGATGAGCGAGCAAGAGTGAACGCGAGTCACTGGGAGTGGCGATAGTGGGAGCACGACGGCGCTCACCTGCGCTGGCGTGGGTCGCGAGGAGGCTGATCGCAGCGAGCCCGGCGACGAGTGCGACGACGCCAACGACAGACGGCCGTCCGCGGCGAGCCATGACGACAAGCAGGCCCACGGCGAACGGGCTTCAACCTCTTTCCAGCCGCGCGCCGAAGAGTCGAACCTTCGTGAATAAGTGTTGTAGTGCCGGCGGTGATACCTGGTGCTGGATTACGAGCGATTGAGAGGAATGAGCTAGGTGCGATCGACAGGAGGAGCGAGACGCGGTAAGGTGAGAGAGGCGGTGAAAGGGAAGGAGAAGAAGTGCAACTGTGAGTGCTAAGACGCACATAGGCGATTTATTTGCTGAGAGCGAGTAGCGAGAGCGAGTCGCGAAGGGCACAACACAACTCGTGGCGGGCTATCCGCAATAATGCATCAGGAATTTGTGGCGGAAGGGCGGGGGGCGGCGAGGTGGCGCAGCAGCGACCGTCGTCGGAGGCGAGGCCCATCGGCGTGCATTCGCTCGAGCCATGCCCGATGGGTGCGCAAATGCATTAGCGCGATGGGCGGAGGTCGATGGGCAGAGCGGGATGCGCGGAGGTCGATGGGTGGAACGCGATGAAGGAACGACATGGAATATTGCAACGGGAGAAACGGAGGGCTGCACAAGCGGATGAGAGGGGGTGACGATGAAGTTGAGGATGGAGCAGCGAAAACTTGAACATGAACGAATTTTGTTTTTGCGCCTAAGAAAGTAGGTCACGACACTTGCGACAGACGTAACCTGCTTTCTGACCGTCTTCGCTAGTTTCCACACGTCCTTGCTGCTCAGCTGAGAACGCGTTTCACCGCGGAAGGCGCTGGGGATGAGGTGGGGTGTAGGGTCGTTCATTTCGGAAATGTAATACATTATATTTGTTAGGCCCCTTGGCCTAAATCCGCTAAAGAATAGCGGGGCTGAATATATTGAAGAAAAAACGCGGCGGAAGACTTTGGTGGAGGAAGTCTTAGCGAAATATGTGAAGAAGTAACTGACTGAAGATTAAATGATATTAGCGAATACAAGCAAGGTTGATATAGTATGCAACAGCAATTGTCGAAAAGTAGTTTGTGGGACTAGGAATGGGAATGCAAGAAAACTAGAGTGCCACGTGGCATGCTGGAAATCCTGGAAATTTGAAAGGATAAGTTTGGGATGGGGTTCGGAACACTGTTTAGGGTGATTAGCCCTTGAACAGTAAAGTACCCCGTAACACTACCCCCCTCCTAAGTGTTGGGAACAATAAGTCTTAAAGCGCCTCTGTCGTGTCGAAACTCAGGACACAAGCGAAGCAGTCCAAATCGAAGCATCGCGAGTCAACCCTCGGAGGTTAGGGTAACCGCCTGGAGGTTACGCGAATGTCAAAAGTCAGCGACCTTTGACTTGACAAATACAGCGCGACAGCAAGGACACACAACTGACTCGACATTGAGCAGTTGCCCGAGTCGCACTGTATCGAATCGCAACAGCAAAACAATTTAATTCTATCTATTCGTATTCCTTGTACTCTCATATAAAGCCTTGTATTTGCTTGTTTTAATCAACTCACTTTGCCCTCACATACTAGCGCAAGGTGGTTCAAGGACTTTTCATTCAAACGCTTCCGCTATTACAATCCTACTCAGACTTTAACTCTACAAAGATCCTAGGGCATCTCAGCCCAACATGGTATGAGAGCAGATAGAGTTCAAAGTTACTTTTTCTCTTAATACTTAATACAAGGAAGACATGTCTACTAGGAAGGAGAGGAGGTCCTCCAACGGTTCTCCAGGCACTACCCCTACTCCACCTCCTGTCTCTGGTCTACAGACGGAAGAAGGGACTACCACGAGACCAGCAGCTGGGTCTACGGAAACGCCCGCAGGCTTCGATCCAAGCATGATGGAGAAATTCTTCTCCTTCATGTCCTTCTACGAGCAGCACCAGCAAGGAGTACCTGCGCAGTCAAACAACAGCAACAACAACAACGTAACTCCTATGAGTCTCGACGGCTCATCCTACGCACGCGGAATTCAACAACAACAACAGCAGCCTACCTTTACGCCGTACGAGCCCCAGCGTGGCTCCGTCAGCTTCATGCCGCAACCGCAATCTGCACCGGGACAAGAAAGGGCATTGGACGCATTACAAGTTCAATCGCAATTCGCGCATGTTCTCAAGCTGCAAACGACAAAGCCTTTCAACGGAAAAGACTTCTTCACCTGGTCGTTCGAGTTCGAAGTGATGATGGAAGGAGCACAGATTCTCGGCTTCTTCGACGGGTCCCTGCCATATCCAACAAACGGGACAAGATATGAGAAGCAGCAGTACACCTATCAATCAATGATGGCGTACACGATACTGCTAAGAAACATCACCCCGACCCAGCAGCAGAACATCAGGACTTACCGAGGCTACGGCAACTCCGCGGAGCTCGCGTGCAACCACCTGAAGAACCTGTATCAAGCAACAGACAGCGTAAATCAAAGCAGGTTAATGGCGCAGTTGACAACAATTGAAATGAAACCAGGCGAGAAAGGCATGGCTTATATTAGCCGCTGCCGCGAACTGCGCGACAAGCTTCTTCGATGTGGAGGGTCGATTTCAGAAGACGCCTTTGTCACGGTGGTCATCGGCGGTCTCGGCCCCCACTGGCGCTCCACTCGCGCCATATTACGAGCACACGGGAGGATTTCCGAAGCGGCACTCTGCGCGGAAATTCATGCCGAGCAGCAGGACATGGACCTGCAAGAAGAAAGACACAAGAAGAAAACATTAGCACCGGAGTTTGCGTTTCACACTCAGCGACGATACAACAACAACAACAATCGACAACAGCAACAAGTGAAGACGGTACCTCCATTTTGCCACATCTGCAAGACTTCGGGACACCCTCGCACGCACTGCCCGTCTCGTCAGACAACACCACAGCGACAACTCCAGCCTTCAAGCTCCCAAGTTGCCTCAACACAAGCAAATCCGACGACCTCAATCCAAGCTTCAACGACTCCAACAGGACAATCTGCACAAGGAGCAAGAAACATTGTCAATTGCATGGTGAAGATAACTGATTCGTGCAAAACCGAATCACCACCTCACTACTCACCGGAAGAAGAGCTCGACAACAGGACGCCTCGCCGCGAGTCACTCCAACCGAATCCGACGTACGCCGCCATCGCTCAAAGCGAACCGTCCGGGCAAGACACCTGGTTCTTGGACAGTTGCTGCGGACAACATATGTGCTCCTCGGGACGCTTCGTTCAACGCGAACATCGACTCCAGCGAGAAGTAGTCATCACGGTCGCCAACAACCAGAACCTGCGCACACGACGACAAGGAGTAGTTCAGCTTCAATCAAGAGAGACAAACGTCATACTGCACATGTCAAAGGTACTCATCGCAGAAGGACTCGGTTATAACTTACTGAGTGTCAGCCAGCTGATGGCGAAAGGCATCCACTTGGAAGCCGACAGCACCACCCAGGAGTTTAAACTGTACCACGGGAAGGGCGGCCTCTACATCGGAAGAGCAGTTTTGAAGAACAACGTCTTCGTCCTCGATTTCGTCCCCGACCTTGGCACTGCAGATAGCGACACCATCGTCAACTTCGCCGATTGGACACATCCCCCGGATCTCGATCCCGACTTCAGCCCGGGAGATTTCTGGTACTCGCACACCATCCCTGAAGCAGAACGAACACGAGCGTTAGCAACAATTCAACAAACGGCAGTAGCAGAGACAACATCGACAGCAGCAGAAACATCATCGGCAGCAGCAGGACCAACGACACCAGTCATCGTCGACAAAGCACCACCAACACCCGCACAGCAACTGAACCCGACTCAACGAGAAGTCCACAGAAGCGCCAATGTCGTCGCCAACTTCTACTCCAACTCCGACGCGTATCAACGCTCACCCGGACATCGCGCTCCTGAAGACATCTGGCACGCACGCACAGGACATCCAAGCAACACAGTATTAAATAACACAATACGAGCAGGAGTCCTCGACAAAGATTCGCTACTACTACCCGACGGCAGAGAACTTCAACGGGCACGAGGAACTTGCCTCATCTGCCCCGAAGCCGACTTACCCCATCGACCGTTTTCTTCTCACCACAACCCGAGCGCACCTGCATACGCACCACTCGAGAAAGTATACAGCGGCATCCTCTTCAATCGAGAACCAGGACAAGTCACCTACAATTACACGATAACCTTCATCGACGCCGCCACTCGATACGTCTGGCATCGAAACCTACCCAGCCGCGACATGGCACTCGCAGCGTTCGCCGCTTGGCTACCGCTTGGCTCCTTCAGCTGAGGAGAGAGCGATTAGTTCCTGCTTGCTCGATTGCCAGGAGATAGGTCCGATAGGTTCGAGGCGGTAGATGTAGCCAGTGCGGGAGCGTCTGTTGTCTGAATCGCCGGCGTGATCGGCATCGACGTAGCCGATTAGTTTCGTCGGTGTAGTTTTACTCTTGTAGTATGTCAGGCCGATCGTCGAGGTGCTCACGAAGTAGTGGAGAGCGCGGTCGAGTTCCGCCAGGTGTTCTGTTTCGGGCCTTTTGAGATAGGTAGCAAGTTGACTTGCGGAGTAGGACAGATCTGGGCGGCAGGTGACGGCTGCGAAGAGAAGGCAGCCCAGCTTCCTCTGGTAGTCGCGTATTCCGGCGGTTTTGAGTAGAGCGGGACCTCCTTTGTCGTTCCCTGCCGTGTAGCGGTATGGCGTGGAGATAGTGGTAGGTGTGAGCGAGAAGCGTTTGGCGATAGTGTCGGCATACTTTTCGGCGCTGAGATAGATCGCGTTCTCTTCTTCGTGGATGTTGAGTCCGAGGTACTGAGTGACGGTAGAGGAGACCATGAGTGTGAGATCCCTCTGCAGCTCCCCTTCGAACCAGGTGGTGACGTCGTCGGTGGAGCCAATGTAGAGTAGGTCGTCGACGTAGACGATCAGCAGGATATAGTCGGCGTTTTTGGTGAGTCGATACATTCCTTGGGCGTGAGGTAGTTGGCGGAATCCGATGCGAGTGAGGCGAGTGTGTAGGTGCTGTTGCCACAGCCGCGGGGCTTGTTTGATACCGTAGAGCGATTTCAGTAGCTGGCAAAGTTGGTTAGGTTCCCCGTGGGTACCGTGTGGGAGCCCGTCGAAGATTTCGGCGTCGACGGGTGCGTAGAGGAACGCGTTGGCGACATCGATTTGTCGCAGTTTCTTCTTCTTCATAGCGGCGATCGCGAGAAGAATTCGGAGTGAGGTATGTTGGCTGACCGGGGCGAATGTCTCGGTGAAGTCCCGTCCGTGCTCCTGGTCGAATCCACGCACGACCCAGCGTGCTTTGAATTTCTCGATTGTACCGTCTGCCTTTGTTTTAATGCGGAAGACCCATTTCCCGGTGAGGATGGTCTTGTTCCTTGCCACGCTTACGGGAACGAATTTCCAGGTGTTGCGTTCCTCCAGCGCCTTTAACTCTCTGTCCATGGCTTCACGCCATTTCTCCCTGTGTTCCCCCCCCAGAGCCTGCTGAACTGTCGCAGGCTCTTTAGGAAGAGCATTGCCGTGGACTGCGGTGACGAGGCCGAGAATCTGCAGTCCAGTCTGTGAGTAGCGGGGGAGAGTTGTGTCCTCGGGATAAGCTGCTTCATCTCCCGCTTCTGAGTCGGGTATAAAATTCGGCCCTATCCGTTCTGCTTTGTTGGTGTTGACTGTCGCAGGTGTTACGTAACCGTTGTCGGCGAAGTGGTAGAAGACTTCGGCGTTGGCGCTTTCGCGAGGATTTTCTTCGTCCATGGGGACGTTGACGGAGCAGAACGGTAGAGGTCCGGCTTCTTCTGATGCGTTGTCGACGTTCTGCTCGTCCCAGTCTGCTTCGTCCGCTGCTGAGGCGAAGGCTCGGTCACCACGAAAGCCACCTGTGGGGTCCTGATTTTCGTGCAAGTTGGCAAGGTACGTCTGAAGCGTGAGTCGTTCGTAGAAGATCACGTCACGTGCTGCTACTGTTTCCTTGGAGTGGACGTCGAAGATTTTCCACGCGTTGTAATTCTTTTCGATGCCGAGGTGTAGTCCCCATTGTGCGCGTTGTGAAAATCTTCCCGCTCGTGCTTCTGGGGGTCGGTATTGTACCATGCACCCGAAAACTCGTAACATTTTTGTGCTGCCATGTTTCCTTGTCCACAGCAGATGCAGTGATGCGTTGTTCGGAAGTGAGGACGACGACATCAAGTTGTGCAGCATGACAGCGTGGTCCATTGCTGTAGGCCACTGGTGGTTGGGTAGCCGCATGCCACGTAGCAGTTTGCGCATGCTGTTCTGCAGAGTCCTGTTCATTCTTTCTGCGACACCTTGCTGCTGATGGGCGTAGGGAAGGGAGAGGAGCTGCTTGATTCCTCTTTCCGCCAGGTAATGCTTGAAGCGCTGAGAGGTGTATTCTCCTCCTCCGTCTGACTGGAAGTTTTTCAGCTGTGCTCCCGACTCTCTCTCTGCTACTGGTAGCCAGGCGGCGAACGCTGCGAGTGCCATGTCGCGGCTGGGTAGGTCTAGGTGCCAGACGTATCGAGTGGCGGCGTCGATGAAGGTTATCGTGTAGTTGTAAGTAACTTGTCCTGGTTCTCGATTGAAGAGAATATCGCTGTACACCTTCTCGAGTGGTGCGTACGCGGGTGCGCTCAGGTTGTGGTGAGGAGTAAACGGTCGATGTGGTAAGTCGGCTTCGGGACAGGTGAGGCAAGTTCCTCGTGCCCGTTGAAGTTCTCTGCCGTCGGGTAGTAGTAATGAATCCTTGTCTAGGACTCCTGCTCTTATTGTATTATTTAACACGGTGTTGCTTGGATGTCCCATGCGTGCGTGCTAGATGACTTCGGAGGCGCGGTGTCCGGGTGAGCGTTGATACGTATCGGAGTTTGAGTAGAAGCTGGCGACGAAGTTTGCGCTTCTATGGACTTCTCGTTGAGTTGGGTTCAGCTGCTGTGCGAGTGTTGGTGGTGCCTCGTCAACGAGAACTGGTGTCGCTGACGATGGTTCAGCTACTGCCGATGATGTTTCTGCTGCTGCCGATGTTGTCTCTGCTGCTTCTGCTGCTGCCGATGTTGTCTCTGCTGCTGCCGGATGTTGAATTGTTGCTAACGTGCGTGTTCGTTCTACTTCAGGGATGGTATGCGAGTACCAGAAGCCTTCCGGGCTGAAGTCTGGATCAAGATTTGGAGGGTGCGTCCAGTCGGCGAAGTTCACGATGGCGTCGCTGTCTGCGGTGCCCAGGTCTGGGACGAAGTCAAGGACAAAGACGTTATTCTTCAGAACCGCCTTTCCGATGTAGAGGCCGCCCTTCCCGTGGTACAGTTTGAACTCCTGGGTGGTGCTGTCGGCTTCCAGGTGTATGCCTTTCGCCATCAGCTGACTGACGCTTAGTAAGTTGTAGCCGAGTCCCTCTGCTATTAGGACTTTCGACATTTGTAGTACGACGTTCGTCTCCCGTGACTGAAGCTGTACTATGCCTTGTCGTCTTGTTCGCAGGTTCTGATTATTGGTGACGGTGATGACGACTTCTCGTTGAAGTCGGTGCTCGCGTTGAACGAAACGTCCTGAGGAGCACATGTGTTGTCCGCAACAACTGTCCAAGAACCAAGTGTCTCTTCCGGATGGCTCGCTTTGAGCGATGGCGGCGTATGTCGGGTTCGGCTGAAGTGACTCGCGGCGAGGTGTGGTTTCGTCAAGTCGTTCTTCTGGTGAGTAGTGCGGCGGTGATTCGGTGATGCAGGAATCTGTTGTCTTTGCCATGCAGTTGACGATGTTTCTTGCTCCTTGTGCAGGTTGTCCTGTTGGAGTCGTTGAGGTTTGAATCTTTGTCGTGGGAGTTACTTGCGTTGAAGTGACTTGGGAGCTTGAAGGCCGAAGTTGTCGATGTGGTGTTGTCGATTGCTGGCGATACGGGCAGTGCGTACGAGGATGCCCTGAAGTCTTGCAGATATGGCAAAACGGAGGTACTGGCTTCAATTGTTGTTGCTGCCGATTGTTGTTGTTGTAGCGTCGCTGGGTGTGAAACGCGAACTCTGGTACTGACGTTTTCTTCTTATGTCGTTCTTCTTGCAGGTCCATGTCCTGCTGTTCAGCATGGATTTCGGCGCAGAGTGCTGCTTCGGAGATTCTCCCGTGTGCCCGTAATATGGCGCGAGTGGAGCGCCAGTGAGGGCCAAGACCACCGATGACCACCGTGACAAAGGCGTCTTCTGAAATCGATCCTCCACATCGAAGAAGCTTGTCGCGCAGTTCGCGGCAGCGACTGATATATGCCATGCCCTTCTCGCCAGGTTTCATTTCGATTGTTGTCAGCTGCGCCATTAACCGGCTTTGGTTTACGCTGTCTGTTGCTTGATACAGGTTCTTCAAGTGGTTGTACGCGAGCTCCGCGGAGTTACCGTAACCTCGGTAAGTCCTGATGTTCTGCTGTTGAGTCGGGGTGATGTTCCTCAGTAGTATTGTGTACGCCATCATCGATTGATAGGTGTACTGCTGCTTCTCATACTGCGTGCCGTTTGTTGGATATGGCAGGGACCCGTCGAAGAAGCCAAGGATCTGCGCTCCTTCCATCATCAGCTCGAATTCGAACGACCAGGTAAAGAAATCCTTCCCGTCGAAAGGTTTTGTCGTTTGTAGTTTTAGAACATGCGCGAATTGCGACTGAACTTGTAGTGCGTCCAGTGCTCTTTCTTGTCCCGGTGCAGGTTGTGGTTGCGGCATGAAGCTGACGGAGCCGCGCTGGGGCTCGTACGGAGCAAAGGTAGGTTGTTGATGTTGATTCCCGCGTGCGTAGGATGAGCCATCGAGACTCATGGGCGTCACGTTGTTGTTGTTGATGCTGCTCGTAGAAGGACATAAAGGAGAAGAATTTCTCCATCATACTTGGATCGAAGCCCGCGCCTTGGTTTGCGGGTGTTTCCGTAGACCCAGCTGCTGGTCTAGTTGTTGTCCCTTCCTCTGTCAGTAGGCCAGAGGCCGGAGGTGGAGTAGGGGTAGTACCGGGAGAGCCGTTGGAGGAGCTCCTCTCCTTTCTAGCAGACATGTCTTCTTGATGTATTAAGTGTTGAAGAGAAATTTTTAACTCTAACCAGCTCTCATACCATGTTGGGCTGAACGCCCTAGGATCTTTAGTAGAGTTAAAGTCTGAGTAAATGATGTAGTAGCGGAAGAGTTTGAATAAAGTCCTTGAACCACCTTGCGCTAGTATGTGAGGGCAAATTAAGTTAATTAAAGCAAAGAGATACAGGATATGAGTACAGAGAATATGAAGAGACATAATTGTAACTGTTTTACTGTTGCGGTTCGATACAGTGCGACTCGGGCAACTGCTCAATGTCGAGTCAGTTGTGTGTCCTTTCTGTCGCGCTGCGTCAGGTCAAAGGTCGCTAACCTTTGACTTTCTCGTAACCTCCAGCGGTTACGTTAACCTCCGAGGGTTGACTCGCGGTGCTTCGATTTGAGCTGCTTCGCTTGTGTCTTGAGTTTCGACATGACAGAGGCGCTTAAGACTATTTGTTCCCAACAGAAGGAACCCAGCTGTCGTCTTCTGCATCGTAACCACATCAACGAACCAAAAAGTCGACGAAAGAGACACCCCCCTGGAGACGATGTCGGTGCCTGAGGATGCGCTGGATCAGGTAGTCGGGCTCGTCCGTGTCAACAGCTACCGGCAGTCGAGTGCGATCACGGTGGGAGAAGGTGGCGTTGGGATCAGTGTATGGACGAAGAAGAGACACGTGGACGTCCTTGAGGACAGGCAGAAGGAGTTCCGATGTTTTGCTGCTGCTTTGCCTCATCTCGTGTCCACGCTGATTGCCCCTGAGGGAGACCCGGATGCACCAGACATCCCGACTCCTCGATCGTACGCTGAGGCGATCGAGGGTCCCTACTCCTCACAGTGGCAGTCAGCCATGCACGCAGAGATGGCTTCCTGGAAGTCCACAGGCACCTACGTCGACGAGGTTCTTCCACCTGGGGCGAACATCGTCAGTGGCATGTGGATTTTCAGGGTGAAGCGGCCGCCGGGTTCTCCGCCTGTCTTCAAGGCGCGTTACGTGGCTCGAGGCTTCAGTCAGCGGCAGGGAGTTGACTACTTTCAGACCTTCTCTCCCACCCCGTAGATGACCACTCTTCGGGTGCTGTTGCACATAGCCACTCAGCGCGACTACGAGCTTCACTCTCTTGACTTCAGCACAGCTTTCCTGCAGGGCAGCCTGCATGAGGAGATCTGGCTGCGCCGCCCACTTGGCTTCACTGGGTCGTTTCCTCCTGGTACCCAGTGGAGCCTCCGGCGGCCAGTCTACGGTCTCCGCCAGGCTCCCTGTGAGTGGCACGACACACTGAGGACTACACTTGCGGCTCTTGGGTTTGCTCCTTCTACTGCAGACCCGTCGCTGTTTCTGCGCACCGACACCTCTTTGTCGCCGTTCTACACCCTCGTGCACGTCGACGACTTGGTCTTTGCCACTGCTGACACTACTGGACTCGCCCACGTGAAGTCCGAGCTGCAGAAGATACACACGTGCACAGACCTGGGTGAACTGCGCAGCTACCTTGGCTTGCAGATCACCCGGGACAGAGCACAGCGCACCATTACCCTGACTCAGTCACACATGGTGCAGCAGGTCCTTCAGCGCTTCGACTTCACATACTCCTCGCCTCAGGCCACTCCTCTGTCTACTCGCCACTCGCTCTCAGCTCTGCCTTTGGATGAGTCCGTAGAGTCGAGTGGCCCGTACCCAGAGCTTGTTGGCTGCCTCATGTACCTGATGACCTGCACACGACCTGACCTTGCATACCCTCTTAGCATCTTGGCACGCTATGTTGCTCCTTGCAGACACTGACCAGAGCACATGGCTGCAGCGAAGAGGGTGTTGCGCTACTTGTGCAGTACGTCGGGCATGGGGCTAGTGCTTGGAGGGCGAAGTCAAGTGGTCCTTACAGGTCACGCTGGCGCTTCTTGGGCTGACGACCGGGCTCTGCAGCGGTCGTCACAGGGTTACACCTTCAGCCTTGGCTCTGGCTCTGTTTCGTGGCGGTCTACCCACCCGTCTTCTGTTCTCAGCTCCATCTATGAGGCTGAGATCTACGCGGGGGCCATGGCTGCACAGGAGCTATGCTGGCTCACCTACCTGCTGACTGACCTCGGAGAGCCGCCTCGTTCTCCTCCAGTTTTGTACGTAGACAACAAGGCCATGCTGGCCTTGTGTCGGGAGCACAGACTGGAGCACAGAACGAAGCACATTGCTCTTCGCTACTTCCTTGCTCGTGAGCTGCAGCAGCGTGGTCAGCTGCGCCCTGCTTACGTGGCCTCTGAGGCCAACACTGCTGATATCTTTACCAAGGCACTTCCGCCTTGTGATCATCAGCGCTTCTGTACGATGTTAGGTCTTGTGCCTACTTGGCCTCACTTGCTCACTTCTTGACCTTGCTTGTACTTTGATCTTTCTATACCTGCACTTGCTTATTTACCTTTATATATGATCTTGCATGTGAAGTGGCCTTTTGGCCTTGCTCTTGTGCTCGGATTGTGTGGTGACGTTGTGATCCACCCTGAGCTTGCTTTGCTTTGCTTGACTGGTCTTGTGACCTCTTGTTCTCCCCCACTTTGCCTATGGGGGTGTGTCAAACTCATATTATATAGTTTGTGTAGGCTATAGTGGGGTAGACACTATGGGGTACAGTTTCCTAGGGTTTCCTACTTGTACCCAACTTTGTGCTAGTTCATTCATTCCTCATTCTTCACAGAAAGGGGCACGAGGGTCACCACGAGAGGCTCCTACAACGACTATACTCTTTTGAGCTGCAAGGAGGCGCTCCTCGAGGTCAACGATGAGCGTGGTGGGGCAAAGGGAGATGAAGTGGTCCCTGACCGAGCGAAGGGAGTCAGGGAGCCGGGTGACAAGGTAGTAGAGAGTGATGTACATAGGGGGGGGGGGGGGGGGGGTGTTCGCGGCGCAAAACTCGGCAGGAAGCGCAGCGCGGTAGTGGGTGTCACTAGTTTGGAGGTGCGTAATGAGGTCAGCGACTGTGGCAAAAGCAGCTAGGTCAGGGAACAGGTACGGCAGCATGAGGTGGCTAAGGGCAGCAGTGGCAGGGGAGGAGTAGTGCACAAAAACAGCGCCGTACAGAGTCCTAGCGGTCTTGTACTGGCTAAAGTGCGCGCGCTCAGTAGACGGCAGGTGACTATGAATAGCAAGACGGGCAGCAGCATCGCGCGTGGTCCATTGCGAGCGAACAACACTGTCAGCTTCGGCAGCAGGTGCAGCAGAGGCGCCAGACGTAAGACCAAAAAGCGAGACTCCGTCCTTGCTATCGCACTTCGGAAACAGCTGCAGATCATCGACCCAGACCTCGAAATCAACTGCCCGACCCTCAGCATCGAAGGTAAGTACATTAGAGGTAGCCATGACAGCTGTAGCAGTAGCAGTAGCAGTAGCAGCAGAAGCAGTAGCAACAGCTGTGAGAATGAGGAATGAATGGAAGGGGGGGGTTTCACTAGCAAGCAGTTGAGTACATATAGCAAACCCTAAATTGGGCTGTACTCACTATTGAGTACCCCACTGCAGGCTAGACAAACATAACATTGTGACGCACCCCCATAGCCAAAGTGGGGTGTAATCAGCACAACAAGCAAGCAAAAAACACAAGATCTTGGTGGATCACAATGTCACCACACAATCTGAGCACAAGTACAAGAAGCAACAGTTTAAAGTTCACAAATATAAGCAAAGCTAGAGGCTATCACCGAGGGCAAGTGTGGAGGAGGAGGTACTATGAGAGGAGAGGAGGTAGTGGGCGGCAGCTAAAGCTGCTGGCACACGGCACAACTAGAGCAACTGGCACACGGGCAACTGGAGCAACTGGCACACTGGCAACTGGAGCAACTGGCACACGGGCTACAGGAGTAACTGGCTCCACGGCTAACTCTGAGCTGCAGGAGCAACGGACTCACGGGCGACTGGAGCAACTGGCTCACGGGCGACTGGCGCAACGGGCTCACGGGCGACTGGCGCAATGGTCTCACAGGCGACTGGAGCTGCGGGCTTTACGGCGGCCACCCCCTTTCAACCTCCCCAAACTATCCCACCCCCCTTCCACACACCCCCTGCTGCACCCTAGGTTCACTCACACCCCACCCCCTAGCACCACTCCGTCGACTCCCACACACCCACCCCCCTCAGCGGCAGCTGCAGCAGTGGGAGACAGAGGAGGAGGAGGAGCAGGGGAGACCCCACACCCGCCACCCCCTACTCGCCACCCCCAAACCCTTAACACAGGGCAGGGCGGGATGGCGGGTAGGGAGGTTACGAGGGGGGGGGGGGGGGGGGGGGGGGGACGCGCGGCCTCCCAGGGCGCCAAAACAGGCGGCAGAAGGGGCGACGCTCGCCCCCCCCCCCCTCGGTCGCCCCTCCCGTCGCCTGTCGAGGCGACCTGAGGGGGCCGCGCGGGGGGTGGCGGTGCACGGGTCCCCGGTGCGCCGCGCCAGGCGACGGAGCATGGCCGGGGCGGGGCCGGGGCAGGGAAGGGGCAGGGCCGGGGCGAGGCCGTGACGGGGCCGCAAAGGGCGGCAACGGGGCCGCGAGGGGCGGCGACGGGGCCGCGAGGGGCGGCGACGGGGCCGCTAGGGGCGGCGACGGGGCCGCGAAGGGGCCGCGAGGGGCCTGGAAGGGTGGCGACGAGGCCGCTAGAGGCGGCGACGGGGCCGCGGAGGGGCCGTGAGGGGCCTCGAAGGGCGGCGACGGGGCGGCGACGGGGCGGCGACGGGGCCACGAAGGGGGCCGTGAGGGGCCTGGAAGGGCGGCGACGGGGCCGCTAGGAGCGGCGACGGGGCCGCTAAGGGTGGCCCGAGGGGCCGTGAGAGGGGCCTCTAGGAGGGCTCGACAAGAGGGCGGCCAACGGGGCGTGCCTCGGGCAGGGCAGAAAAAAAAAAATAGCGAAGTGGTGGGCCCTAGGAAGGAACAGTCCCAGGAGGGAACGAGCTCTATACCATGTGAAGAATGAGGAATGAATGGAAGGGGGGGGAGTTCACTAGCAAGCAGTTGAGTACATATAGCAAACCCTAAATTGGGCTGTACTCACTATTGCGTACCCCACTGCAGGCTAGACAAACATAACATTCTGACAAGAGCAGCGCGACTCGGCAGTTCGGCGCGGCCCAGCAGGGCGGCGCGGCTCGGCAAGGCTGCGCGGCTCGGCAAGGCGGCGCGGGTGCAGCAGTGCGCTTACCAGGGCGAGTTTGGGGTAGGGCTGCAGCTGGAAGGGCAAGGCCGTGCCGCGCCGGCAGGTCAGGGCTGCGTCAGGCAGGGCCGCGACGAGGCGGCAGTGTAGGGCGGCGACGCGGGCGCAGGGTAGGGCCGCAGCGACGGCGGCTGTAGGCAGGGCCGCAACAGCGGCGGTAGGCTGGGTCGCGGCGGCGGCAGGCAGAGCCGCGACGGCAGCACGCAGGGCCGCGATAGCAGGGCGACTTCAGGGAGGATCGCGACGGCAGGGGGGCAGGGCCGCGACAGCAGGGCGGTAGGGCCGCTACGGCAGGGCAGGGCCGCGACGGCTTCAGGTAGGGCCGCTACGGCAGGGCAGCAGGGCCGCGACGGCCTGGCGGCAGGGCCGCGATGGCAGGGCGGCAGGGCGGCAGGGCCGCAACGGCAAGGCGGCACGGCCGCGGCGGTAGGGCGGTAGGGCCGCGACGGCTTCAATACGGCCGCGGCGGCAGGGGTCGCGACGGCAGGGGCCGAGACGGCAGGGTTGCGACAGCGCAAGGCAGGGCCGCGACGGCAGGATAGGCGCACAGGGCGCAGGTGAGGGAGGCGCGAGGCGCGCGACAGGGGTAGGAGCGCGCTTCGGGTAGGGCAGGAAAAAAAAATAAGTGGTGGGCCCTTAAAAAAAAAAAACGGTCCCACTATGGAACCCGCTCTATACCATGTGAGAATAGTACGAGGAATTAGTGAACTAGGAAGGAGGTGGGTACAAGTATGAAAACCTAAAAGAGTTGTACCCCATATTGTCTACCCCACTACAGCCTACAATATAGTTCTGACACTAGTAACTGTTGTGATTCGCTACGATCACCTGTCGGCGAATCTTCAATTTTAACCCTTCTGTGTACGCCTGGATTTTTTTGCCTTCGGTCAGGTCCGTGATGCGGTTGAACAGTAGCTCCATCTGTTGCGTATACTGTGCTACACTACTGTACTGTTTGTGACGGTGTATCTACTGCCGCGCCATGTAGGTCGTATAAATTGGCTCGAAACGTTCGATGAGGTCTGCCCGAAACTACTGCCACGTTTCCTCCCCGCGGACCACATCAGTGTCGTAAATCCACTCTCATGCCGGTCCGAGCAACAGTGTTGCTGCGAGCCGAATCCGTGCTGCGTCATGTGTCAGGGTCGAACAGCCAATGGCCTCGAAATAAATTTCGAGGGTTGCCACGAATCGTCGAACGTCAGATCCTTTCGCGCTGGGACCGAACACTTCGGGGAGCCTCGGGCGTGCTTCTTCGAGGTTCGGCGACAGTGGTGCCATCGGTCCGTGAAATGTCAGTCTCGCCACTGCTGCTGGTGTTGTTGCTGCTACGTTCACTGCTGCTGCGGTGGCGGCTCCTAGTTGGTGTGTCAGAAGGGCCTCGAGTCGTCGGATCGCCGCCTGCGTCTCCTCCATGTCGGTGTGGAGGCTTGCGATGTCGCTCGTCATCGCTTAGTTGTCGCCTTGGCCCTCCATGCCTGGCATTGCGCGTTCGAAAAAACCGAAACGAGGGGGAGTGAAAAAGACGGAACCGATTTTACGTACCCAAAATCGGTGTTTAACAAGCGTCGCCCCCGCGGTTTTTGAAGACGCGGTTTTAGCTATAGTGGGGTAGCCCATAAGGGGTACAACCCAATTAGGGTTAGTACTTGTACCCAATTCATTCATAGTTCATCCATTCTCGTTTCAATTCTCACATGGTATCAAAGCAGGTTCCCTCGTGGGAACTATTCCTAGGGCCCACCAATTCGACATTTTTTTCCTGCCCGGAGCGCGCTCAGCCCTAGCCCGAGTCGCGCCCCCCCTTTTTTCTCGCCCCGTCGCAACGCCCTAGCGGCCCTGTCGCCTGCCTTGCGGCCCTCGCGCCACCCTTCCTGGCCCCGACCCGCCGCCCGGCGGCCTCGTCGCCTACCCCGCGGCCATCGCGCTGCCCTTTCCCGGCCCCGATCCGCCGCCCTGCGGCCTCGTCGCCTACCCAGCGGCCCTTGCGCCGCCCTGCGGCCCTGACGCCGCCCTTATCGGCCTCGGCGCCTACCTGCGGCCCCGACGCCTACCTATGCGGCCCCGGCGCCTACCTGCTGGCCCCGCCACCTACCTGCGGCCCCACCACCTACCAGCGGCCCCGCCACCTACCCGCGGCCCCGCCACCTACCTGTGCGGCCCCGCCACCTACCTGCGGCCCCGCCACCTACCAGCGGCCCCGCCACCTACCCGCGGCCCCGCCACCTACCTGTGCGGCCCCGCCACCTACCTGCGGCCCCGCCACCTACCAGCGGCCCCGCCACCTACCCGCGGCCCCGCCACTTACCTGTGCGGCCCCGCCACCTACCTGCTGGCCCCGCCACCTACCTGCTGGCCCCGCCACCTACCTGCGGCCCCGCAACCTACCTGCGGCCCCGCCACCTACCTGCGGCCCCGCCACCTAACAGCGGCCCCGCCACCTACCTGCGGCCCCGCCACCTACCTTTGCGGCCCCGCCGCCTCCTCTCAGCGGCCCCGCCGCCTCCTCCCAGCGGACCCGGACGCCGCCCTCTCAGCGGCCCCGCCGAGCCGCCCAGCAGCCGAGCCGCCCAGCCGCCGAGCCGCCCACCAGCCGAGCCGCCCACCAGCCGAGCCGCCCAGCCGCCGAGCCGTCCAGCAGCCGAGCCGCCAAGCAGCCGAGCAGCCGAGCCGCCGAGCCGCCGAGCCGCCCAGCAGCCAAGCCGCCGAGCCGCCCAGCAGCCGAGCCGCCGAGCCGCCCAGCTGCCGAGCCGCCGAGTCGCCCTGCAGCCGAGCCGCCCGAGCCGCCTTGTCCGGTAAGAGCAGCGCCTCTTTCACAGCACTGCCCTCACCCTACTGTTTGCGCTGATAGTCTAGTGCTGTCATGGCTACCCCTAGTGTCCTCGCTTTTGACGCTGAGGGTCGGGCCATTGACTTTGACGTCTGGATAGATGACCTGCAGCTTTTCTTACAGTGCGATAGGGCAGACGGCCTCTCCCTCTTTGACCTCACTTCTGGTGCCTCTCCTACCCCCGCTGCTGATGCTGACGCCACTGTTCGCTCACAATGGGCCACGCGCGATGCTACTGCACGTCTTGCTGTGCGTCCCCACCTGCCTACCTCTGAGCGTGCGCACTTTAGCCAGTACAAGAGTGCTCAGACCTTGTACGACGCTGTAGTTGCACGCTACTCCTCCCCTGCCACTGCTGCACTGAGCCGCCTCATGCTACCGTACGTCTTCCCTGACCTTGCTGCCTTTCCCACAATCGCAGACCTCATTACGCACCTCCGCACTAGTGACACTCGCTACCGCGCTGCGCTTCCTGCTAAGTTCTGCGCCAATTACCCCCCCCCCCAATGTACATCACCCTCTACTAACTCCCTTCGCGTAGTCAGGGACCACTTCCTCTCAGTTTGCCCCACCACTCTCACCGTTGACCTCCTCGAGAAGGCCCTCCTAGCAGCAGAAAAGAGCATAGTAGCTGTAGGAGCCTCTCGTCGTGACCCTCGCACCCCCATCTTTGAGGGGTGTTCCCCCTCCCCCCTTTTGCCCTCTGTTGCCTCTGCTGCTGCGGCCGACCTCGTTGGTCTGGAGTCGGTCGGTGCGGCGTCTACCCCTAGTGGGAAGCGTCGCTCTGGCAAGGGCAAGGGGGGCAGGGGCGCAGGAGGAGCTAGCGGGGGCGGTGGAGGCGGCGGTGGAGGCAGTGGAGGGGGTGGGGGTGTTGGTGGGAGTGGTGGCGGGGATGGAGGTGTCGGCGGCAGCAGTAGAGGCGGAGGCGGCGGCGGCGGCGGCGGCGGTGGCGGTGGAGCCAAGGTGGTGGAGGTGGCGGAGGTGGAGGAGGCGGTGGCGGAGGAGGAGGAGGACGAGGAGGAGGAGGAGGAGGAGGAGGAGGTTGTGGCTCTCTGTAGAGGAGTGGCTCCGGTGGTGGTCAGCGCCAGCAGCAGCAGCGCAGTCGGGAGACCCTGTCCCCTCAGCAACTCCGTGAGTGGTACGCTGCACGCCAGCGGGGTGGGGGTACTGGTCCGTGCACCTACGTCCTGCGCACCGGCGACCGTGCAGGTGAGCAGTGTGGGGGTGCGCACCCCACCCAGCGCTGCTTTGGCCGCCTCACGGACGCTTGGCGTCACCAGTTCCCTGAGGCCACTGAGATCCCTCGCTGGGTCGAGCTGTCTAGGGCAGGGGTAGCTATCTTTGACCTTGACTTTGATGTTATTCTTGCTGCTATGTATACTGTGTCTATTAGTGAGGAGGGTGACTGTTACCGGTGTTTCCCGCCCGACACGGGCATTGAGACTGCTGCTCTAGGTGCTGGTGAGGCTGCTGCTCTTGGTGCTAGCGAGGCTGCTGCTCTAGGTGCTAGTGCGTCTGCTTCCTCCGGTACTGGTGAGTCTGCGCTCTCAGGTACTGCGTCGGCTTCGGCCTTCCACACCTTCACACTTGACTCGGAGGATTCTCGCTCCTTCTTTCAAGACCGCACCACACTCACGCCGCTTGGTCGGCCAGTTGCAGTCTCCCTGGCAGACCCCTCTGGGGGTCCTGTCCTTGCTCACTTCTCCACTGTCCTCCCGTGTCCGGCGGCCCCCTCTTGCACCCTGTCTGGTCTTTACCTCCCCTCTTTCTCTACGAACTTCGTGAGTGGTGCTGACCTACAGGATGCGGGGGTTCACCAGTTCACTCTTGCGAGTCAGCAGGTGACCCACTGCACGGACGCTCGGACAGGCCGACACCTGGCCACGTTTACACGTCGGCCAGGGTCGAGCCTATACACACTGACCACTGCATCTCCTCCAGTACCTGCGTCTGGTCAGGTAGCCGTGTCTGGGGCCCAGCCCGCGTCCGTGGAGAGGGTCACGAGCGCTACTTCCTGCTGGTGGTTGACGACTACTCGCGTTACACCACAGTCTTCCCCTTGCGCAGCAAGGGTGATGTCACTGAGGTGTTGATCGACTGGATCCGCGCAGCTCGTCTCCAGCTCAGGCGGAGCTTCGGCTCGGACTTTCCTGTTCTGCGTCTGCACTCTGACAGAGGCGGAGAGTTCTCCTCTGGCCTTCTGCGAGCCTACTATCGTGCACGAGGCATCCGCCAGACCTTCACGCTTCAGGACTCTCCACAGCAAAATGGGATTGCTGGGCGCCGCATTGGCATGGCCATGGACGTCGCCCGTACGTCCATGATGCATGCGGCTGCCCCCCATTTTCTGTGGTCGTTTGCGGTTCGGTACGCGGCGCATCAGATCAACCTTCAGCACAGGGTCTCCATGCCGGAGACCTCCCCAGCTTTGCTGTGGACGGGGAAGGTTGGCGATGCGTCTGCGTTCCGTGTCTGGGGATCTCGGGCGTTTGTCCGCGACTTGTCTACGGACAAGCTGTCCCCTCGTGCTGCTCCTTGCATCTTCCTGGGTTTCCCCCCTGACGCGCCAGGGTTGCAGTTCTACCACCCCACCTCTCGCCGTGTTCTGTCCTCCCAGGACGTCACGTTCGACGAGTCGGTCCCCTACTACCGTCTCTTCCCCTACCGCACTCCGTCCCTCCCCCCGCCACCGCTCTTCCTTGTATCAGGTCCCCCCCCCGGTAGACCCCCTCCCCCCTCAGAGTCCTGCCCCTTCAGGTGTGTCCCAGGTACACGCTGTTGAGCCTGTCGAGGTCGCTGGTGACTCTGGTGCTGCTGAGGGTGCTGAGCCTGGGGGTGCTGACTCTGGGGGTGCTGAGCGTGTGGGTGCTACGCCTGGGGGTGCTGAGCCTGAGGGTACTACGACTGGGGGTGCTGAGCCTGGGGGTGCTGAGTCTGGGGGTGCTGAGCCTGGGGGTGCTACGCCTGGGGGTGCTGAGCCTGGGGGTGCTGAGCCTAGGGGTGCTACGCCTGGAGGTGCTGAGCCTGGGGGTGCGGAGCCTGAGGGATCTGGGCCTGCTGGTGCTGTGCCTGGCGGTTCTCCGGGTGCTTCTTCTCGCCGGGAGCCACTCTCTCCACAGGAGCTGCGTGAGTGGTTTGCCCGGCGCTGGAGGCGAGCTGCTGGAGCTGGAGGTGCTGTGGGTACTGGAGGTTCTGTTGCCCGTACTCCTTCAGCAGGTTCTTGGTCTCCCGTCTTCAACTTGTCCTCCTCCTCCCTTAGAGTGTCCACAGCCTGTCCCGTCGCAGTTATAGTTACAGCCGGCCTGTTACGTCGACGACTTGGTCTTTGCCACAGGTGACACTGCTGGACTCGCCCACGTGAAGTCCGAGCTGCAGAAGAGACACACGTGCACAGACCTGGGTGAACTGCGCAGCTACCTTGGCTTGCAGATCACCCGGGACAGAGCACGCCGCACCATTACCCTGACTCAGTCACACATGGTGCAGCAGGTCCTTCAGCGCTTCGGCTTCACGTACTCCTCGCCTCAGGCCACTCCTCTGCCTACTCGCCACTCGCTCTCAGCTCTGCCTTCGGATGAGTCCGTAGAGTCGAGCGGCCCGTATGCAGAGCTTGTTGGCTGCCTCATGTACCTGATGACCTGCACACGACCTGACCTTGCATACCCTCTTAGCATTCTCGCACGCTATGTTGCTCCTGGGAGACACCGACCAGAGCACATGGCTGCAGCGAAGAGGGTGTTGCGCTACTTGTGCAGTACGTCGGGCATGGGGCTTGTGCTTGGAGGGCAGAGTCCAGTGGTCCTCACTGGGCACGCAGACGCTTCTTGGGCTAACGACCAGGCTACGTAGCGGTCGTCACAGGGTTACACCTTCAGCCTTGGTTCCGGCTGTGTCTCGTGGCGGGCCACCCGCTCGTCTTCTGTTCTCGACAAGGAGGACAAGGAGGACAAGGAGGAGGGAGCTGACCAAGAACCTGCTGAAGGAGCGGAACGAAGTACGACTGTGCAGTGACTCCAGAACCAGGGTCCGCAGCAACAGCAGCAGCTCCAACTCCCAGGTCCTCAGCACCAGCCGCAGCCCCAACGCCCGGGTCCGCAGCACCAGCAGCAGCACCAACGTCCGGGTCCTCAGCACCAGCCGCAGCTCCAATGCGCGGGTCTTCAGCACTAGCAGCAGCACCAGCGTCCGGGTCCTCAGCACCAGCCGCAGCTCCAACGCCCGGGTCCTCAGCACCAGCAGCAGCACCAGCGTCCGGGTCCTCAGCACCAGCCGCAGCTCCAACGCCCGGGTCCTCAGCACCACCCGCAGCTCCAACGCCCGGGTCCTCAGCACCAGCAGCAGCTCCAACGCCCGGGTCCGCAACACCAGCAGCATCACCAGCAGCAGCGGGGTCCGCGACACGAGGCGCACCACTCCGAAGAGTGCAGCGCCGCTCGTACCACTCACGGATCCGCTCACGGGAGGGGAGCTCCTGACTAGGAGGAGAAGCACTAGCACCAGTCCCTTTAGTACTCCTGGCTCCAGAGGTACCTCTCCTGAGGCTGCAGTACTGTAAGTACCACTCACGCAGCTGCTCCGAGGAGAGGGCTCCTCCAGGTGTAGGACTACGAGGCTCAGCACCACCAGACTCGGAACCCCCAGACTCCGGACTCTGCAGCTCAGCACCCCTAGGCTCAGCACCTACAGGCTCAGCACCCCCAGGCTCAGTACCCCCAAGCTCCGCACCCCCTGGCTCAGCACCCCCAGACTCCGCACCCCCAAGCTCAGCACCCCCAGGCTCCGCACCCCCAGGCTCAGCACCCCCAGGCTCAGTACCCCCAGGCTCCTCACCCGCAGCAGGACGAGAGTCAACAGCTACCTCAACAGGCTCAACTGGGTCTACCTGAGACACACCTGACGGAGCGGCACCCTGAGGGGGGAGGGGGTCTACGACAGCAGCACCTGGCGCGAGGAAGAGAGGCGGGGGGGGGAGCGGGACAGTGCGGTAGGGGAAGAGGCGGTAGTAGGGGACGGACTCGTCAAAAGTGACGTCCTGAGAGGGCAAGACTCAGCGTGAGGTGGCGTGGTAAAACTGCCAACCAGGCGCGTCCGGGACAAAGCCGAGGAAGACGCAGGGAATAGCACGGGAGGAGAGCTTGTCCGCAGACGTATCGCGGACAAAAGCTCGAGATCCCCAGACCCGGAAACGCGACGCATCGCCAACCTCCCCCGTCCACAGCAGTGTGGGCGAGGTCTCCGGCAAGGAGACACGGGGCCAGAGGTTGAGGTGATGCGCAGCGTACCGGACCGCAAACGGCCACAGAAAGTGGGGGGCAGACGCATGGATCAAGGAGGTACGGGCGACCTCCATGACCAGGCCAATGCGGCGCTCCGCAACCCCATTCTGCTGTGGTGAGGCCGGAAGCGTGAACGACTGCTCAATGCCGTGCTCAGCACAGTAGGCTGCCAAGAGGTCGGAGGAGAACTCACCACCTCTGTCAGAGTGCAAGCGCAGGACAGGAAAGTCCGAGTGGAAACGCTCGCTGAGCTGGAGACGGGCTCTGCGGATCCAAGGGATCAAGACATCAGGGACCTCACCCTTGGTGCGCAAGGGGAAGACCGTGGTGTAGCGCGAGTAGTCGTCAACAACTATCAGGAAGTACCTCTCCTGACCCTGACCACGGACGCGGGCTGGGCCCCACACGTCCATGTGGAGCGTCTGCAAGGGAGCAGTCGTCGGGGGAAACGAGGAGGAGTGAGGAGCGGCGCGCTGCCGCCCCTCGACACAGGGAAGACAGGGAGAAGCAGGTGAGGGAGGGAGGGGAGGACGGACCCTGGGAAGGCTAGAGACAAGGTACCGGGAGTGCATGGCATGAAGCCGCTGCACAGACGGGTGACCAAGGCGGTGGTGCCAGAGGACAGTCTCGTGTGCCAGAGAGCGGCACGAGCAGGGGGCCGACAGCTGACCTGACGCGGACGCAGACGCAGACGCAGCGACCTGAGGGGACTCAGTGGTCAGTGTGTACAGGTCCGACCCCGGCTGCCGAGTGAAGGTAGCCAAGTGACGGCCCGTACGAGCACACGTGCAGTGTGTCACGCGCTCGTAGGCAGGGGTGAACTGGTGAACACCCCCGTCCTGGAGCGCACATCCTGCCACCAGGTTCGTAGAGAACGAGGGGAGGTGGAGACCTGACAGTGTGCCCGACGGGACCGCAGGACAGGGAAGGTAAGTGGAGGAGGTCGCAATGACCGGACCCCCAGAGGGGTCAGCAAGGGAGACAGCAACTGGCCGAGCAAGCGGCTCAAGGGCAGTGCGGTCACGAAAGAAGCAGCGAGAAGCACCTGAGTCCAGTGTGAAGGTGTGTAGTGCTGCAGTCGACTCAGTACCAGCGGGGGCAGACGCACAAGCACCTAGAGCAGTGGCCTCACCAACACCTGGGGTAGCAGACACGCGAGTACCTGGAGCGGCAGACGCTCTAGACCTAATGCTCGGGTCGGGCGGCACACACAGGTACTCAGCACCCTCTCCACTAGTAGACATCACATACATAGCAGATAGAATAGCATCAAAGTCTAGAGCATAGATATCAATCCCCTTCCTCAGGAGATCAACCTAGTGGGGCAGCTCAGTGGCCTGAGGGAACTGAACACGCCAAGCATCGTTGAGACGAGCGAAGCACCGCTGTGTGGCGTGCGATCCCCCACACGGCTGACTAGTGCGGTCACCCGTGCGAATGACGTACGTGCAGCTAAAGCCACCCCCCCCCCCCCCCCCGTGCTGTGAGTACCACTCACGGACCTCCTGGGGCGACGGAGTGTGCTCCTGGCCCTGGCCACCGCCAGCGCCTCCACGACCACCACCGCCGCCACCTCCTCGACCACCCCAACCCCTGCCGCCGCCGCGTCCACCGCCACCCCCACCACCGCCTCCGCCCCTGCCACCTCCCCCGACGTTGCCGCCACCATCCCCACCGTTACCACTAGCCCCACCAGTCCCACCAGTCCCACCACCACCCCAACCGCCGCCACCACCCCCACCACTGCCTCCCCCGCCGTCACCACCTCCTCCCTTGCCCCCTTTGCCCTTGCCGCTGCGGCGCCCGCTCGAAGCAGACGCAGTACCGACCTTCTCAGCACCAAGGAGGTCGACAGCAGCAGCAGAGGCAACTGAGGGAAGAAGGGGGGAAGGAGAACACCCCTCAAAGAACGGGGTACGGGGTTCGCCACGAGAGGCACCTACAGCTACGATGCTAGCCTCAGCTGCAAGCAGTTCCTTCTCGAGGAGGGCAATGGTGAGCTCAGTGGGGCAGCGAGCTAGGAAGTGATCCCTGACAGCACGCAGAGTGTCAGGGAGGCGGGTGACTAGGTGGTAGAGAGTGAGCCAGAGTGGGGGGGGGTGCGTGGCAAGGAACTCATCAGTCATGGCGGCACGGAAGTGGGCCTCACTAGTACGGAGGTGCGTGATGAGGTCAGTGACTGTGTGGAACGAGGCCAGGTCGGGAAACAGGTAGGGGAGGGAGAGACGGCCTAGGGCGGCAGAGGCCGGTGAGGAGTAGCGAGCAACGACAGCTGTGTACAGTGCCTGTGCAGTCTTGTGCTGGCCAAAGTGCTCGCGCTCATCTATCGGCAGGGAGTTGCGAATAGCGAAGCGAGCGTGGGCATCACGAGTCTGCCACTGTGAGCGGGCAGTGCTGTCAGCAGTAGCAGCAGGGGCAGTGACATGGCCTAGGGCGTGGTCGTACAGTGAGATGTCGTCCTTGGCTGTGAGCTGTAGATAGAGGTGCAGGTCGTCTAGCCAGGTGTCAAACTTCACTGGGCGGCCCTCAGCATCGAAAACTAGCACCTGTGGGCTAGCCATAGGAGTAGTAGGAGTAGCAGTAGGAGTAGGAGGATGAAGCAAGTAGGGCGGCTCGGTTTAGGTAGGGCGGCGCGGCTCGCGTGGGGCGGCGCGGTTCGGTTCTGGTCGCGCGGCTCGGCTCGGGTCGCGCGGTTCGGTTCGGTCCTGGGCGGCTCGGTTCGGTCCTGGGCTGTGGCGGTCACGGGCCGTTCGGGGCCTCTAGAGGCGGTGAGCGCGGGGCCGACGGGGCCGTTTGGGGCCTCTAGGGAGGTGAGTGCGGGGCTGTAAAGGGGCCTCTAGGGGCCGACGGGGCCGTAAGGGGCCTCTAGGGAGGTGAGCGCGGGGCCGACGGGGCCTTTCGGGGCCTCTAGGGAGGTGAGCACGGGGCCAACAGGGCCGTTAGGGGCGATCGCGAGGCCGACAGGGGCCGCTAGGGGCGAGCGCGTGGGCCGTTCGGGGCCTCTAGGGGCGAGCGCGGGGCCGTAAAGGGGCGAGTGCGGGGCCGTAAGGGGCAAGCGCGTGGGCCGACGGGGCCTTAAGGGGCGGGTCGCGGGTCGCTAAGGCGCGCTTCGCGGGTCGCGGGGCCTTAGAGGGCCGTGAAAACCGAGGCGCCCTAGGGCGCAGGTAGGTAGGTAGGTAGGTAGGTAGTGGTGGGCCCTAAAAAATCGGTCCTAGGAAGGACCTGCTCTTATACCATGTTGAAATGAATGAACAGGAATGGATGAACTAACAGTGAAAACAGTACAAGTACCTAACCCTGAATTGTGTACCCCCTATAGGCTAACCCACTGTAGCTTAAACAAGCAGAACATATATAATGTTTGACAAGGCTGAGATCTACGCAGGAGCCATGGCTGCACAGGAGCTTCGCTGGCTCACCTACCTGCTGACTAACCTCGGAGAGCCGCCTCGTTCTCCTCTAGTGCTGTACGTAGACAACAAGGCCATGCTGGCCTTGTGTCGGGAGCAGAGACTAGAGCACAGAACGAAGCACATTGCTCTTCGCTACTTCCTTGCTCGTGAGCTACAGCAGCGTGGTCAGCTGCGCCTTGCGTATGTGGCCTCTAAGGCCAACACTACTGATATCTTCACCAAGGCACTTGCGCCTTGTGATCATCAGCGCTTCTGTACTCAGCTGGGTCTTGTGCCTACCTTGCCTCACTTGCTCACCCCTTGACCTTGTTTGTACTGTTGCATATATATATACACCTACTCTTGCTTGTCTAGCCTTATATATATATGTAATCCTGCATGTGAACTGGCCTTGTGGCCTTGAACTTGTGCTCGGAATGTGTGGTGACTTTGTGATCCACCCTGAGCTTGCTTTGCTTTGCTTGACTGGTCTTGTGACCCCTTGTTCTCCCCCACTTTGCCTATGGGGGTGTGTCAGATTTATATGACATAGCTGTTGTAGGCTATAGTGGGGTAGCACATATGGGGTACGACTTTCTAGGGTTTGTACTTGTACCCAACTTTCCCTTAGTCAATTCATTCTCGTTCATTTTCTCATCAAGCAACAGAGAATGTTAATCAAAGTCGTCTCATGGCACAGCTGACAACAGCTGAAATGAAACCCGGCGAAAAGGGGATGGCGTATATCGGCCGCTATCGTGGACTGCGCGACAGACTCCTTCGATGCGGAGGATCGATATCCGAAGAAGCCTTGGTGACAGTTGTCATTACTGGCCTCGGTCCTCATTGGCGCTCCACTCGAGCTATCCTCCAAGCTCACGGGAAGATCTCCGAAGCAGCACTCTGCGCCGGAATTCACGCTGAACAGCAGTACATGGACCTACACGAAGAACGACACAAGAAGAGAGCGTCAGCACCAGAGTTCGCGTTCCACACTCAACGGCAATACAACAACACCAATCAACAGAACAAACATCAAGCTCAACAATACGTACCACCATTCTGCCATCTCTGCAAGATGTCAGGACACCCTCGCACACACTGCCCGAATCAACAGCAGTCAACGCTGCTGCAACGTCAACTTCGGCCCTCAAGCAGTCAAGTTGCTTCTACACAAGCGCATCCCACCAATCAAGTACAGTCCTCAACGACATCAACGACAAAACCTGCACAAGGCGCAAAAAACATCCTAAGCTGCATGGCAAGAACAACAGACTCCTGCATCACCGGATCGCCACCATACTACTCACCAGAAGAACAACTCGACGAAAGCACCCCTCGCCATGAATCATTGGAGCCGAATCTGACGTACGCAGCCATCGCCTAGAGTGAGCCGTCCGGGAAAGACACCTGGTTCTTGGATAGCTGCTGCGGACAGCACATGTGCTCATCAGGTCGCTTCGTTCAACGGGAACACCAACTTCAGCGCGAAGTCGTAATCACCGTCGCCAACAACCAGAACCTGCGCACACGACGACAGGGGATAGTTCAACTTCAGTCTCGAGAAACCAACGTAATTCTGCAGATGTTTAAGGTTCTTATCGCAGAAGGACTCGGCTATAACTTACTCAGCGTCAATCAACTAATGGCGAAGGGAATTCATCTCGAAGCAGACAGCACCACCCAGGAGTTCAAGCTGTACCACGGGAAACGTGGGCTCTACATCGGCAAGGCAGTCTAATAGAACAATGTCTTCGTTCTTGACTTCGTTCCAGACCAAGGCACCGCCGACAGTGACTGCCATCGTCAATTTCACCTCTTGAACACACCCGCTAGATCTCGACCCCGGCTTCAGTCCTGGAGGCTTCTGGTACTCGCACTCTATACATGAAGCTGAACGAACGAGAGCGTTAGTGACAATTCAACAAACATCGGCAGCAGCAGAGAAAACATCAGCAGAAGCAGAGACAACACCGGCAGCAGCAGAGACAACACTCGCAGCAGCAGAGACAACGCCGGCAGCACCGAGGCAACACCGACTATGACACCAATCGCGGGTCCTTCAACGGCACCAGTTTTCGTCGACGATACTCCACCGACTCCTGCGCAGCAGTTGACTCCAACTCCACGCGAAGTTCACAGAAGCGCCAACCTCACCGCGGGATTTAGCTCCAACTCCAATATGTACGTGCGTTCACCGAAACCTTCGCGCCAGTTAGCCGACACACCTCACTACGGATTCTTCTCGCGATAGCCGCCATGAAGCGGAAGAAGCTCCGCCAAATCGACGTCGCCAACGCCTTTCTGTACGCTCCCGTCGATGCTGAGATTTTCGTCGAACAACCACACGGCTCTAACACAGACCCCAATCAAGTCTGTCAGCTATTGAAATCATTGTACGGCATCAAGCAAGCTCCGAGGCTGTGGCAGCAGTATCTTCATGCCCGACTAATTCGCATCGGATCCCGCCAACTACCGCATGACCAAGGAATGTACCGACTCACTAAGGGGACCGACTACATCCTGCTTATCGTTTACGTAGACGACCTACTCTACATCGGCTCAACTGACGACATCATGACTTGGTTCGAAGGGGAGCTGCAGTGGAACCCCACGCTTACCGTCTCGTCTACCGTAACTCAGTACCTGGGACTCAACATACAAGAAGGGGAGAACACGTCTATCTGAGCGCTGCAAAATACGCCGACACCATCGCCAAACGCTTCGGACTAACCCCAGCTACCATCACTACACCATATCGTTACACCGACGGAAATCGCAAGGAAGCCTCCGCTCTACTCAAATCCGCCGGCATTCGCGACTACCAACGAAAGCTAGGCTGTCTACTCTTCGCAGGCGTTACCTGCCGACCGGACCTATCTTACTCAGCTAGCCAACTCGCCACCTACCTTAAGAAGCCTGAAGCAAATCACATGGCGGAGCTCGACCATGCACTTCACTACCTCGTCAGCACCCCGACGATCGGTCTAACCTACCACAAGACCGGAACTACGACACACAAGCTAATCGGTTATGTGGATGCTAATCACGCCGGCGACTCCGACAACAGGCGATCGCGCACCAACTACCTCTACCGACTCGAACCTATCGGCCCCATCTCGTGGCAGTCGAGCAAGCAAGAACTAATTGCTCTTTCCTCAGCTGAAGAAGAATATATCGCACTCTGCTCAGGCACCAAGGAAGGATTGTACCTTCGCGAACTACTGGAAGAAGCAAAGCTGGCTCAGTTACCCAGCTTCTCCATGTTCTGCGACAACCAATCGGCCATTCGCATAGCGAACAAGAACGGGTTCGCGAATCGAACGAAACACATCGTCCTCCGGTACTTCTTCGTAAAAGGCAGAATCGAGAAGGGGAGACGCAAGCTATCCTACTGTCCCACATCCGAGATGGCAGCCGATTACTTGACCAAGAAACTCGGATAGCAGAAGTTCGAGTATTGCATGGTGCTGACTGGACAAGGCCACGTCATCAGCATCGACACTCCAGAAGCGAAGGGGAGTGTTGGAAACAAGTAATTTAACGCTTCTGTTGTGTCGAAACAATAGACTGCAAATGAGGCGAATCACAGTGGAGCAACGGCGAGTCAACCGAGGAGGTTGACAGAAAGTAACAGCTGGAGGTTACACGAAGGTCAAAGGTCAGCGACCTTTGACTCGACAAAGTACAGCGCGACAGCAAGGACAAACAACTGACTCGGTATTGAGCAGTTGCTCGAGTCGTTACTGTATCGAACCGCAACAGCAAAACAGTTAGATGCACCTTTTCATATTCCTTGTAATCATATAAATAAACCTTTGTATTGCCCTGGTATAATCAATCTCTTGCTCTCACACACTAGTGCAAGTTGGTTCAACAAGTTCACTAATAAGAACGCTTTCGCAACTAAAACATTCCTACTCAGGGTCTTAACCTTGAAAGATCCTAAGGGCTTTTCTCTGCCCAACACCAACCGAGGTCTCCTCGCCTCCAACTATTCGTGCACACATTACAATACAAGGCCACTGTGATGAGAAGTCTATCAGGTCTCATCAGCCTAGTAATTATTTCTTGCCTTTTCACACCATCGCTACATTGTTTGTTCCAAAGGGAGACGTGGAGCGAATAATTAGAAACAGAGAAACATACCGTAACATGCAAAGAAGAATTGAAGTCTATGGTACACGAGACGATAATCATTGCACAATACAGAAACTTTAAAATCCCCCCTCCCCCCCCCCCCCTACACTTGGTCTTCCACACCGCCATCTAACTTTCATTCCTGCCTTCCGAGCAACCACACCACATGCAGCCACTTGCACCTCTTCTCTGCTGTTGAGTAACACGGCCTCTTGAGAGCACATATTGAAGCCTTGAATCGCCTTCACGCGGATCCAGCTCATTTGGCTGAGTGGGTGGATGGGTGGTGGGAAGCGAAGAGCAGTATGAGAGTCAATGGAATGCCGTCCAGGCATGACTACATGGAGATGGAAGACCGTAGAGAAACGAGGAAGCACAAGGGCGGTGCAGGAGTGGGTCAACGAGAATAGGATGCAAGGCGGTTGTGATGGTAGAGGTTGTGAGCGAGGGGGGAAGCGCATGCACGAGGTTAACTGGAGCTGGGCACGCATGGAAGAGAGAAATATCGCGAGAGCATACGCGTCTCCCTCGCTCTTACGAGTGCACTTGTTGTTGACCAGCTGGAACCCCGTGCTGCACTGACACGCCGGCTTGCCCTTAACCGCCATGCACTGGGCATTGGCAGAGCAGCCAGGCTTGCACACGGCTGTGAGGTGGGTGGGGTGGGTGAGAGAGAGGGGAAGAATGAAAGTAAAAGTGAGGAAGAGATGAAGGGAATCGAGCAGAGGCAGCATACACAGCATATGTTTGCAAGTGGGTGGTAAGGTTTTGGAAGAGAGGGAAGAGCATGGGGTTCACTGGAGCTTCACAGGCATGGAAGAGAAAATGAAGAGCAATCTCCCTCTCTTACGAGTGCACTTGTTGTTGACTGACTTGAACCCCGTGTTGCACTGACACGCCGGCTTCCCTTTCACCGCCATGCACTGGGCATTGGCAGAGCAGCCAGGCTTGCACACGGCTGTCAAATGGGTGCGTTGGGTGCGAGAGATGGGAAGGATGGTGGATGAGCGGGGAAGGGCCGAGGGATTACATTACAGCGCAGCAAACACAGATGACAAAAGCTTCATTCACGCGTGGTGTTCTGCAGGTGGAAATTATGGGAGTGACACAAACACGAGGATAGCACATTTGTCCTCGCCCTTACGAGTGCACTTGTTGTTGATGGACTTGAATCCCGTGCTGCACTGACACGCCGGCTTCCCTTTCACCGCCAGGCATTGGGCATTGGCACCGCAGGTAGGCTTGCACACAGCTGTCAGACGGGTGGGTCGGGTGGGAGAGATGGGAAGGTTGGAGGGTGAGAGGCAACGAGATGGAACACCGCATGGTGGCAAGCAAGCAGGCGGGGAATGAGAACGATTCATGGTGGCGAAAGACACCAGCTCTCCTCGCAATATGATGATGAGAGGGGAAAGACAATGAGCAGTGGAGCGGTTGGAGAACGGGGGCTTGAATCACTCGCTGCACGATACAACGGGGGCTCGCTCTCCCTCGCTGCACAATACAATGGGGGCTCGCTCTCCCTCGCCCTTCTGCCCTTACGTGTGCACGTGCTCTTGCCCTGCCGGAAGCCCGCCTTGCAGCGACACACGGGCTTCCCTCCCACCACCACGCACTGGCCATTGGCAGGGCAGTCCGGCTTGCAGATAGCTGGTGTGGTGCGAGGTGGTGCGTGGAGGAGAGGGGAAAGAGCATGAGGCTGAGTGGGGCAGCAGACGAGGAGGAAGGAGCGCCCGTGTGAGGGCCAAGAGGACGCCACACAATAGCACACACACACACACTCAAGCTGGGCTGACATGAAGCACTGTGATTTCATGTGCTGCCTCTAGGTGTGGGGCTGCCTCTAGGTGTGGGGCTGCCTCTGGAGCTCGTGCGGAGACAATCAGAAAAAATAACAGAACCCTTGTAGATCTCACCAGTGCAGAGGCCCTTGTTGGCCTTGGTGTAGCCAGCATCACACTCGCACACGGGCTGCCCGTTCCTCACCACGCACTGCGAGTTCCTCGCACACTTCACTGCCTCACACGGGTCCGCGCCTCCGCTAGGGTTTGGGTCTGCCGTGGGTGGGGGCGGGAAGGAGTGAGATGATGATTATTTGTGAGGAGGTTCGGCCTGGCTTCTCAATGGAGGAGGTTCGGCCTGGCTTCTCAATGGAGGAGGTTCGGCCTGGCTTCTCAATGGAGGAGGTTCGGCCTGGCTTCTCAATGGAGGAGGTTCGGCCTGGCTTCTCAATGGAGGAGGTTCGGCCTGGCTTCTCAATGGAGGAGGTTCGGCCTGGCTTCTCAATGGAGGAGGTTCGGCCTGGCTTCTCAATGGAGGAGGTTCGGCCTGGCTTCTCAATGGAGGAGGTTCGGCCTGGCTTCTCAATGGAGGAGGTTCGGCCTGGCTTCTCAATGGAGGAGGTTCGGCCTGGCTTCTCAATGGAGGAGGTTCGGCCTGGCTTCTCAATGGAGGAGGTTCGGCCTGGCTTCTCAATGGAGGAGGTTCGGCCTGGCTTCTCAATGGAGGAGGTTCGGCCTGGCTTCTCAATGGAGGAGGTTCGGCCTGGCTTCTCAATGGAGGAGGTTCGGCCTGGCTTCTCAATGGAGGAGGTTCGGCCTGGCTTCTCAATGGAGGAGGTTCGGCCTGGCTTCTCAATGGAGGAGGTTCGGCCTGGCTTCTCAATGGAGGAGGTTCGGCCTGGCTTCTCAATGGAGGAGGTTCGGCCTGGCTTCTCAATGGAGGAGGTTCGGCCTGGCTTCTCAATGGAGGAGGTTCGGCCTGGCTTCTCAATGGAGGAGGTTCGGCCTGGCTTCTCAATGGAGGAGGTTCGGCCTGGCTTCTCAATGGAGGAGGTTCGGCCTGGGGAGTTCATCTTTCTGCCTGCACACAAGGACGGCTGATGGGGCAGCTACTTGTCGTTGGGTACATGCAATAGCAGACAGAGCGACATACCAGGGGTGGGGCCGGGCGACTTGCTGGTGCAGCGCTTGTGCGCCTCGTCGAACACCTGGCTCCAGGGGCACTTGCACTCAGACACGCCGTCCCTCACCACGCACTGTGCAGTGCCGCAGTCCTTGTGACACGTGGCTGTTGTTGACAGCACCGCACCAGCCAGGCATGTAGGGGGAAGGGGTGAATGGGGTCAATAAGGCATGGCATGATACGGGGAGGCGGAGAATCAAGTGCAAAGAGCTGTGCGTGTCTCCAACTATTCGGAACCCGAGGTGAGGTGCCTGACCTCCTTCGCAATGTGCACTTCATGCGTTCAGAGTGAAGGTGCTGATACTCCAACAACTATGCGCATGCGGCCCGGACAAATTAAAAAGGTTTCTCGCGGCGTGAGGCATCTATGGAATGGGGAGGCAGCGAATCGAGTGCAGAGAGCAGTGCCTGTGTGTTCACCTTGCTTAACCAGAAGAGAGGTGAAGGTGCTTGAACCTCCTTGCCTATGTGCACTTGCTGCATTCACAGTGACGGTGAAGACACTCCAAGGGCTATGCGCATGTGCCCGGGACAAGTTTCTGCGCTCGCACTTACCGATCTCACAGCTGATTGACTGCGGTGGGGTTGCTTTCACAGTCCTGCGAGTGAGGCGCAAAGGGGAGGGCACACCACAGAGGACACCGTTGAACAAGACAACTTTACTGACTGGCATGCTTCCTTCGAAACACAAGCAGCACAGCAGACAAAACCACAGTGCCGTCGCTCACCTTTTTGTGACGGGGAAGGCACCGCCGACCATGGCAGGGCGCGCGATGGTCAATCCTGCCTTGTCCGCACAGCCGGGGTCGGAGTGAAACGAGAGGCTCTTGCACATGCCGGTGCCCACAGTGTCCACGCCAACCGACTTCCACTCCACGTTGATCCGCGTGCTGCTGCCCCCGCCCAGATCACCCACGTCGCTGCACGCCATGGCGCCAGTGGCGTGCGCCATGGGCACGGGGCTCTCGAAGGTGAGGAGCGCGAGGTAGGTGAGCCCCTCCACCTCCACCTGCGTCTGCAGCAGCCCATCTGCACCGTGGGCGCCGCACGTTGTTGTTGTGGTGATGCCCAGGATTCAGTGCCGTCGAGTTGTTGCAGCAGAGGGGGGAGAGAGCGGAATGCAAAGGCAAGAGGGTGTGGGGTGGGGTGTGGGGGAAATGAGGGGCGGAAGCGAACATGGATGAGGCGCGTGATGTTTCAGGGCCTCTCAGGGGGGCCTCTCAGGGGGGCCTCTCAGGGGGGCTTCTCAGGGGGGCTTCTCAGGGGTTACTGTTGTTGAAGCGTGAGACGTGGGAAGATGTGATTGCGTGGAGGCGGTTGAGTCTCACCAGTGCAGGTGTTGTTCTGCAGGATGTACCCCATCTCGCACTCGCACTCCGCCTTGCCCCTCCTCGCCACGCACTCCGCCCTCGCTGGACACTGCACCGCCACATCCGCGCACGGATCTGCCACGGGCATGAGGGGGGAAGGAGAGGGTGGAAGTAATAATGAGGGGGGAAGTCAAGGAGCAAAAGATACTGAATGGCAGGTGGCTGTAAACTCTGGGCAGGCGACGGGCAGCTCACTGAGACATTCAGCCATGCAGCCGATAGTGCATCAGTGCCACACTCCCACCACTCACCATTGCATGTCTTGTCTGTTACGTTGAAGACATAACCCCCGTCGCACAGGCACTCCGTGCTGCCATCATCGGCCGCAGAGCAGAAGGCGACTGACCCGCAATCCACGGTGGCACACGCGTCTGCAGGGTAGTCGAGGCGGTTTCGAGATGAAGCAGAGCAGGCGGGTTGGAAAGGTAAGAAATTGCACTCACCCACACCCCTGCGCTGCGCTCACGCGCACCCCAACACTCACGCACGTACTTTCCGACACCACCCACAAACAAGAGCAAGAGCATTGTAAGAACGAGTGCAACCAAAAAGAGTGGTCAAAATCAAGCGGATGAGCGAGCAAGAGTGAACGCGAGTCACTGGGAGTGGCGATAGTGGGAGCACGACGGCGCTCACCTGCGCTGGCGTGGGTCGCGAGGAGGCTGATCGCAGCGAGCCCGGCGACGAGTGCGACGACGCCAACGACAGACGGCCGTCCGCGGCGAGCCATGACGACAAGCAGGCCCACGGCGAACGGGCTTCAACCTCTTTCCAGCCGCGCGCCGAAGAGTCGAACCTTCGTGAATAAGTGTTGTAGTGCCGGCGGTGATACCTGGTGCTGGATTACGAGCGATTGAGAGGAATGAGCTAGGTGCGATCGACAGGAGGAGCGAGACGCGGTAAGGTGAGAGAGGCGGTGAAAGGGAAGGAGAAGAAGTGCAACTGTGAGTGCTAAGACGCACATAGGCGATTTATTTGCTGAGAGCGAGTAGCGAGAGCGAGTCGCGAAGGGCACAACACAACTCGTGGCGGGCTATCCGCAATAATGCATCAGGAATTTGTGGCGGAAGGGCGGGGGGCGGCGAGGTGGCGCAGCAGCGACCGTCGTCGGAGGCGAGGCCCATCGGCGTGCATTCGCTCGAGCCATGCCCGATGGGTGCGCAAATGCATTAGCGCGATGGGCGGAGGTCGATGGGCAGAGCGGGATGCGCGGAGGTCGATGGGTGGAACGCGATGAAGGAACGACATGGAATATTGCAACGGGAGAAACGGAGGGCTGCACAAGCGGATGAGAGGGGGTGACGATGAAGTTGAGGATGGAGCAGCGAAAACTTGAACATGAACGAATTTTGTTTTTGCGCCTAAGAAAGTAGGTCACGACACTTGCGACAGACGTAACCTGCTTTCTGACCGTCTTCGCTAGTTTCCACACGTCCTTGCTGCTCAGCTGAGAACGCGTTTCACCGCGGAAGGCGCTGGGGATGAGGTGGGGTGTAGGGTCGTTCATTTCGGAAATGTAATACATTATATTTGTTAGGCCCCTTGGCCTAAATCCGCTAAAGAATAGCGGGGCTGAATATATTGAAGAAAAAACGCGGCGGAAGACTTTGGTGGAGGAAGTCTTAGCGAAATATGTGAAGAAGTAACTGACTGAAGATTAAATGATATTAGCGAATACAAGCAAGGTTGATATAGTATGCAACAGCAATTGTCGAAAAGTAGTTTGTGGGACTAGGAATGGGAATGCAAGAAAACTAGAGTGCCACGTGGCATGCTGGAAATCCTGGAAATTTGAAAGGATAAGTTTGGGATGGGGTTCGGAACACTGTTTAGGGTGATTAGCCCTTGAACAGTAAAGTACCCCGTAACACTACCCCCCTCCTAAGTGTTGGGAACAATAAGTCTTAAAGCGCCTCTGTCGTGTCGAAACTCAGGACACAAGCGAAGCAGTCCAAATCGAAGCATCGCGAGTCAACCCTCGGAGGTTAGGGTAACCGCCTGGAGGTTACGCGAATGTCAAAAGTCAGCGACCTTTGACTTGACAAATACAGCGCGACAGCAAGGACACACAACTGACTCGACATTGAGCAGTTGCCCGAGTCGCACTGTATCGAATCGCAACAGCAAAACAATTTAATTCTATCTATTCGTATTCCTTGTACTCTCATATAAAGCCTTGTATTTGCTTGTTTTAATCAACTCACTTTGCCCTCACATACTAGCGCAAGGTGGTTCAAGGACTTTTCATTCAAACGCTTCCGCTATTACAATCCTACTCAGACTTTAACTCTACAAAGATCCTAGGGCATCTCAGCCCAACATGGTATGAGAGCAGATAGAGTTCAAAGTTACTTTTTCTCTTAATACTTAATACAAGGAAGACATGTCTACTAGGAAGGAGAGGAGGTCCTCCAACGGTTCTCCAGGCACTACCCCTACTCCACCTCCTGTCTCTGGTCTACAGACGGAAGAAGGGACTACCACGAGACCAGCAGCTGGGTCTACGGAAACGCCCGCAGGCTTCGATCCAAGCATGATGGAGAAATTCTTCTCCTTCATGTCCTTCTACGAGCAGCACCAGCAAGGAGTACCTGCGCAGTCAAACAACAGCAACAACAACAACGTAACTCCTATGAGTCTCGACGGCTCATCCTACGCACGCGGAATTCAACAACAACAACAGCAGCCTACCTTTGCGCCGTACGAGCCCCAGCGTGGCTCCGTCAGCTTCATGCCGCAACCGCAATCTGCACCGGGACAAGAAAGGGCATTGGACGCATTACAAGTTCAATCGCAATTCGCGCATGTTCTCAAGCTGCAAACGACAAAGCCTTTCGACGGAATAGACTTCTTCACCTGGTCGTTCGAGTTCGAAGTGATGATGGAAGGAGCACAGATTCTCGGCTTCTTCGACGGGTCCCTGCCATATCCAACAAACGGGACAAGATATGAGAAGCAGCAGTACACCTATCAATCGATGATGGCGTACACGATACTGCTAAGAAACATCACCCCGACCCAGCAGCAGAACATCAGGACTTACCGAGGCTACGGCAACTCCGCGGAGCTCGCGTGCAACCACCTGAAGAACCTGTATCAAGCAACAGACAGCGTAAATCAAAGCAGGTTAATGGCGCAGTTGACAACAATTGAAATGAAACCAGGCGAGAAAGGCATGGCTTATATTAGCCGCTGCCGCGAACTGCGCGACAAGCTTCTTCGATGTGGAGGGTCGATTTCAGAAGACGCCTTTGTCACGGTGGTCATCGGCGGTCTCGGCCCCCACTGGCGCTCCACTCGCGCCATATTACGAGCACACGGGAGGATTTCCGAAGCGGCACTCTGCGCGGAAATTCATGCCGAGCAGCAGGACATGGACCTGCAAGAAGAAAGACACAAGAAGAAAACATTAGCACCGGAGTTTGCGTTTCACACTCAGCGACGATACAACAACAACAACAATCGACAACAGCAACAAGTGAAGACGGTACCTCCGTTTTGCCACATCTGCAAGACTTCGGGACACCCTCGCACGCACTGCCCGTCTCGTCAGACAACACCACAGCGACAACTCCAGCCTTCAAGCTCCCAAGTTGCCTCAACACAAGCAAATCCGACGACCTCAATCCAAGCTTCAACGACTCCAACAGGACAATCTGCACAAGGAGCAAGAAACATTGTCAATTGCATGGTGAAGATAACTGATTCGTGCAAAACCGAATCACCACCTCACTACTCACCGGAAGAAGAGCTCGACAACAGGACGCCTCGCCGCGAGTCACTCCAACCGAATCCGACGTACGCCGCCATCGCTCAAAGCGAACCGTCCGGGCAAGACACCTGGTTCTTGGACAGTTGCTGCGGACAACATATGTGCTCCTCGGGACGCTTCGTTCAACGCGAACATCGACTCCAGCGAGAAGTAGTCATCACGGTCGCCAACAACCAGAACCTGCGCACACGACGACAAGGAGTAGTTCAGCTTCAATCAAGAGAGACAAACGTCATACTGCACATGTCAAAGGTACTCATCGCAGAAGGACTCGGTTATAACTTACTGAGTGTCAGCCAGCTGATGGCGAAAGGCATCCACTTGGAAGCCGACAGCACCACCCAGGAGTTTAAACTGTACCACGGGAAGGGCGGCCTCTACATCGGAAGAGCAGTTTTGAAGAACAACGTCTTCGTCCTCGATTTCGTCCCCGACCTTGGCACTGCAGATAGCGACGCCATCGTCAACTTCGCCGATTGGACACATCCCCCGGATCTCGATCCCGACTTCAGCCCGGGAGATTTCTGGTACTCGCACACCATCCCTGAAGCAGAACGAACACGAGCGTTAGCAACAATTCAACAAACGGCAGTAGCAGAGACAACATCGACAGCAGCAGAAACATCATCGGCAGCAGCAGGACCAACGACACCAGTCATCGTCGACAAAGCACCACCAACACCCGCACAGCAACTGAACCCGACTCAACGAGAAGTCCACAGAAGCGCCAATGTCGTCGCCAACTTCTACTCCAACTCCGACGCGTATCAACGCTCACCCGGACATCGCGCTCCTGAAGACATCTGGCACGCACGCACAGGACATCCAAGCAACACAGTATTAAATAACACAATACGAGCAGGAGTCCTCGACAAAGATTCGCTACTACTACCCGACGGCAGAGAACTTCAACGGGCACGAGGAACTTGCCTCATCTGCCCCGAAGCCGACTTACCCCATCGACCGTTTTCTTCTCACCACAACCCGAGCGCACCTGCATACGCACCACTCGAGAAAGTATACAGCGGCATCCTCTTCAATCGAGAACCAGGACAAGTCACCTACAATTACACGATAACCTTCATCGACGCCGCCACTCGATACGTCTGGCATCGAAACCTACCCAGCCGCGACATGGCACTCGCAGCGTTCGCCGCTTGGCTACCGCTTGGCTCCTTCAGCTGAGGAGAGAGCGATTAGTTCCTGCTTGCTCGATTGCCAGGAGATAGGTCCGATAGGTTCGAGGCGGTAGATGTAGCCAGTGCGGGAGCGTCTGTTGTCTGAATCGCCGGCGTGATCGGCATCGACGTAGCCGATTAGTTTCGTCGGTGTAGTTTTACTCTTGTAGTATGTCAGGCCGATCGTCGAGGTGCTCACGAAGTAGTGGAGAGCGCGGTCGAGTTCCGCCAGGTGTTCTGTTTCGGGCCTTTTGAGATAGGTAGCAAGTTGACTTGCGGAGTAGGACAGATCTGGGCGGCAGGTGACGGCTGCGAAGAGAAGGCAGCCCAGCTTCCTCTGGTAGTCGCGTATTCCGGCGGTTTTGAGTAGAGCGGGACCTCCTTTGTCGTTCCCTGCCGTGTAGCGGTATGGCGTGGAGATAGTGGTAGGTGTGAGCGAGAAGCGTTTGGCGATAGTGTCGGCATACTTTTCGGCGCTGAGATAGATCGCGTTCTCTTCTTCGCGGATGTTGAGTCCGAGGTACTGAGTGACGGTAGAGGAGACCATGAGTGTGAGATCCCTCTGCAGCTCCCCTTCGAACCAGGTGGTGACGTCGTCGGTGGAGCCAATGTAGAGTAGGTCGTCGACGTAGACGATCAGCAGGATATAGTCGGCGTTTTTGGTGAGTCGATACATTCCTTGGTCGTGAGGTAGTTGGCAGAATCCGATGCGAGTGAGGCGAGTGTGTAGGTGCTGTTGCCACAGCCGCGGGGCTTGTTTGATACCGTAGAGCGATTTCAGTAGCTGGCAAAGTTGGTTAGGTTCCCCGTGGGTACCGTGTGGGAGCTCGACGAAGATTTCGGCGTCGACGGGTGCGTAGAGGAACGCGTTGGCGACATCGATTTGTCGCAGTTTCTTCTTCTTCATAGCGGCGATCGCGAGAAGAATTCGGAGTGAGGTATGTTGGCTGACCGGGGCGAATGTCTCGGTGAAGTCCCGTCCGTGCTCCTGGTCGAATCCACGCACGACCCAGCGTGCTTTGAATTTCTCGATTGTACCGTCTGCCTTTGTTTTAATGCGGAAGACCCATTTCCCGGTGAGGATGGTCTAGTTCCTTGCCACGCTTACGGGAACGACTTTCCAGGTGTTGCGTTCCTCCAGCGCCTTTAACTCTCTGTCCATGGCTTCACGCCATTTCTCCCTGTGTTCCCCCCCCCCAGAGCCTGCTGAACTGTCGCAGGCTCTTTAGGAAGAGCATTGCCGTGGACTGCGGTGACGAGGCCGAGAATCTGCAGTCCAGTCTGTGAGTAGCGGGGGAGAGTTGTGTCCTCGGGATAAGCTGCTTCATCTCCCGCTTCTGGGTCGGGTATAAAATTTGGCCCTATCCGTTCTGCTTCGTTGGTGTTGACTGTCGCAGGTGTTACGTAACCGTTGTCGGCGAAGTGGTAGAAGACTTCGGCGTTGGCGCTTTCGCGAGGATTTTCTTCGTCCATGGGGACGTTGACGGAGCAGAACGGTAGAGGTCCGACTTCTTCTGATGCGTTGTCGACGTTCTGCTCGTCCCAGTCTGCTTCGTCCGCTGCTGAGGCGAAGGCTCGGTCACCACGAAAGCCACCTGTGGGGTCCTGATTTTCGTGCAAGTTGGCGAGGTACGTCTGAAGCGTGAGTCGTTCGTAGAAGATCACGTCACGTGCTGCTACTGTTTCCTTGGAGTGGACGTCGAAGATTTTCCACGCGTTGTAATTCTTTTCGATGCCGAGGTGTAGTCCCCATTGTGCGCGTTGTGAAAATCTTTCCGCTCGTGCTTCTGGGGGTCGGTATTGTACCATGCACCCGAAAACTCGTAACATTTTTGTGCTGCCATGTTTCCTTGTGCACAGCAGATGCGGTGATGCGTTGTTCGGAAGTGAGGACGACGACATCAAGTTGTGCAGCATGACAGCGTGGTCCATTGCTGCAGGCCACTGGTGGTTGGGTAGCCGCATGCCACGTAGCAGTTTGCGCATGCTGTTCTGCAGAGTCCTGTTCATTCTTTCTGCGACACCTTGCTGCTGATGGGCGTAGGGAAGGGAGAGGAGCTGCTTGATTCCTCTTTCCGCCAGGTAATGCTTGAAGCGCTGAGAGGTGTATTCTCCTCCTCCGTCTGACTGGAAGTTTTTCAGCTGTGCTCCCGACTCTCTCTCTGCTACTGGTAGCCAGGCGGCGAACGCTGCGAGTGCCATGTCGCGGCTGGGTAGGTCTAGGTGCCAGACGTATCGAGTGGCGGCGTCGATGAAGGTTATCGTGTAGTTGTAAGTAACTTGTCCTGGTTCTCGATTGAAGAGAATATCGCTGTACACCTTCTCGAGTGGTGCGTACGCGGGTGCGCTCGGGTTGTGGTGAGGAGTAAACGGTCGATGTGGTAAGTCGGCTTCGGGACAGGTGAGGCAAGTTCCTCGTGCCCGTTGAAGTTCTCTGCCGTCGGGTAGTAGTAATGAATCCTTGTCTAGGACTCCTGCTCTTATTGTATTATTTAACACGGTGTTGCTTGGATGTCCCATGCGTGCGTGCCAGATGACTTCGGAGGCGCGGTGTCCGGGTGAGCGTTGATACGTATCGGAGTTGGAGTAGAAGCTGGCGACGAAGTTTGCGCTTCTGTGGACTTCTCGTTGAGTTGGGTTCAGCTGCTGTGCGAGTGTTGGTGGTGCCTCGTCAACGAGAACTGGTGTCGCTGACGATGGTTCAGCTACTGCCGATGATGTTTCTGCTGCTGCCGATGTTGTCTCTGCTGCTTCTGCTGCTGCCGATGTTGTCTCTGCTGCTGCCGGATGTTGAATTGTTGCTAACGCGCGTGTTCGTTCTACTTCAGGGATGGTATGCGAGTACCAGAAGCCTTCCGGGCTGAAGTCTGGATCAAGATTTGGAGGGTGCGTCCAGTCGGCGAAGTTCACGATGGCGTCGCTGTCTGCGGTGCCCAGGTCTGGGACGAAGTCAAGGACAAAGACGTTATTCTTCAGAACCGCCTTTCCGATGTAGAGGCCGCCCTTCCCGTGGTACAGTTTGAACTCCTGGGTGGTGCTGTCGGCTTCCAGGTGTATGCCTTTCGCCATCAGCTGACTGACGCTCAGTAAGTTGTAGCCGAGTCCCTCTGCTATTAGGACTTTCGACATTTGTAGTACGACGTTCGTCTCCCGTGACTGAAGCTGTACTATGCCTTGTCGTCTTGTTCGCAGGTTCTGATTATTGGTGACGGTGATGACGACTTCTCGTTGAAGTCGGTGCTCGCGTTGAACGAAACGTCCTGAGGAGCACATGTGTTGTCCGCAGCAACTGTCCAAGAACCAAGTGTCTCTTCCGGATGGCTCGCTTTGAGCGATGGCGGCGTATGTCGGGTTCGGCTGAAGTGACTCGCGGCGAGGTGTGGTTTCGTCAAGTCGTTCTTCTGGTGAGTAGTGCGGCGGTGATTCGGTGATGCAGGAATCTGTTGTCTTTGCCATGCAGTTGACGATGTTTCTTGCTCCTTGTGCAGGTTGTCCTGTTGGAGTCGTTGAGGTTTGAATCTTTGTCGTGGGAGTTGCTTGCGTTGAAGTGACTTGGGAGCTTGAAGGCCGAAGTTGTCGCTGTGGTGTTGTCGATTGCTGGCGATACGGGCAGTGCGTACGAGGATGCCCTGAAGTCTTGCAGATATGGCAAAACGGAGGTACTGGCTTCAATTGTTGTTGCTGCCGATTGTTGTTGTTGTAGCGTCGCTGGGTGTGAAACGCGAACTCTGGTACTGACGTTTTCTTCTTATGTCGTTCTTCTTGCAGGTCCATGTCCTGCTGTTCAGCATGGATTTTGGCGCAGAGTGCTGCTTTGGAGATTCTCCCGTGTGCCCGTAATATGGCGCGAGTGGAGCGCCAGTGAGGGCCAAGACCACCGATGACCACCGTGACAAAGGCGTCTTCTGAAATCGATCCTCCACATCGAAGAAGCTTGTCGCGCAGTTCGCGGCAGCGAATGATATATGCCATGCCCTTCTCGCCAGGTTTCATTTCGATTGTTGTCAGCTGCGCCATTAACCGGCTTTGGTTTACGCTGTCTGTTGCTTGATACAGGTTCTTCAAGTGGTTGTACGCGAGCTCCGCGGAGTTACCGTAACCTCGGTAAGTCCTTATGTTCTGCTGTTGAGTCGGGGTGATGTTCCTCAGTAGTATTGTGTACGCCATCATCGATTGATAGGTGTACTGCTGCTTCTCATACTGCGTGCCGTTTGTTGGATATGGCAGGGACCCGTCGAAGAAGCCAAGGATCTGCGCTCCTTCCATCATCAGCTCGAATTCGAACGACCAGGTAAAGAAATCCTTCCCGTCGAAAGGTTTTGTCGTTTGTAGTTTTAGAACATGCGCGAATTGCGACTGAACTTGTAGTGCGTCCAGTGCTCTTTCTTGTCCCGGTGCAGGTTGTGGTTGCGGCATGAAGCTGACGGAGCCGCGCTGGGGCTCGTACGGAGCAAAGGTAGGTTGTTGATGTTGATTCCCGCGTGCGTAGGATGAGCCATCGAGACTCATGGGCGTCACGTTGTTGTTGTTGATGCTGCTCGTAGAAGGACATAAAGGAGAAGAATTTCTCCATCATACTTGGATCGAAGCCCGCGCCTTGGTTTGCGGGTGTTTCCGTAGACCCAGCTGCTGGTCTAGTTGTTGTCCCTTCCTCTGTCAGTAGGCCAGAGGCCGGAGGTGGAGTAGGGGTAGTACCGGGAGAGCCGTTGGAGGAGCTCCTCTCCTTTCTAGCAGACATGTCTTCTTGATGTATTAAGTGTTGAAGAGAAATTTTTAACTCTAACCAGCTCTCATACCATGTTGGGCTGAACGCCCTAGGATCTTTAGTAGAGTTAAAGTCTGAGTAAATGATGTAGTAGCGGAAGAGTTTGAATAAAGTCCTTGAACCACCTTGCGCTAGTATGTGAGGGCAAATTAAGTTAATTAAAGCAAAGAGATACAGGATATGAGTACAGAGAATATGAAGAGACATAATTGTAACTGTTTTACTGTTGCGGTTCGATACAGTGCGACTCGGGCAACTGCTCAATGTCGAGTCAGTTGTGTGTCCTTTCTGTCGCGCTGCGTCAGGTCAAAGGTCGCTAACCTTTGACTTTCTCGTAACCTCCAGCGGTTACGTTAACCTCCGAGGGTTGACTCGCGGTGCTTCGATTTGAGCTGCTTCGCTTGTGTCTTGAGTTTCGACACGACAGAGGCGCTTAAGACTATTTGTTCCCAACAGAAGGAACCCAGCTGTCGTCTTCTGCATCGTAACCACATCAACGAACCAAAAAGTCGACGAAAGAGACACCCCCCTGGAGACGATGTCGGTGCCTGAGGATGCGCTGGATCAGGTAGTCGGGCTCGTCCGTGTCAACAGCTACCGGCAGTCGAGTGCGATCGCGGTGGGAGAAGGTGGCGTTGGGATCAGTGTATGGACGAAGAAGAGACACGTGGACGTCCTTGAGGACAGGCAGAAGGAGTTCCGATGTTTTGCTGCTGCTTTGCCTCATCTCGTGTCCACGCTGATTGCCCGTGAGGGAGACCCGGATGCACCAGACATCCCGACTCCTCGATCGTACGCTGAGGCGATCGAGGGTCCCTACTCCTCACAGTGGCAGTCAGCCATGCACGCAGAGATGGCTTCCTGGAAGTCCACAGGCACCTACGTCGACGAGGTTCTTCCACCTGGGGCGAACATCGTCAGTGGCATGTGGATTTTCAGGGTGAAGCGGCCGCCGGGTTCTCCGCCTGTCTTCAAGGCGCGTTACGTGGCTCGAGGCTTCAGTCAGCGGCAGGGAGTTGACTACTTTCAGACCTTCTCTCCCACCCCGTAGATGACCACTCTTCGGGTGCTGCTGCACATAGCCACTCAGCGCGACTACGAGCTTCACTCTCTTGACTTCAGCACAACTTTCCTGCAGGGCAGCCTGCATGAGGAGATCTGGCTGCGCCGCCCACCTGGCTTCACTGGGTCGTTTCCTCCTGGTACCCAGTGGAGCCTCCGGCGGCCAGTCTACGGTCTCCGCCAGGCTCCCTGTGAGTGGCACGACACACTGAGGACTACACTTGCGGCTCTTGGGTTTGCTCCTTCTACTGCAGACCCGTCGCTGTTTCTGCGCACCGACACCTCTTTGTCGCCGTTCTACACCCTCGTGCACGTCGACGACTTGGTCTTTGCCACTGCTGACACTACTGGACTCGCCCACGTGAAGTCCGAGCTGCAGAAGATACACACGTGCACAGACCTGGGTGAACTGCGCAGCTACCTTGGCTTGCAGATCACCCGGGACAGAGCACAGCGCACCATTACCCTGACTCAGTCACACATGGTGCAGCAGGTCCTTCAGCGCTTCGACTTCACATACTCCTCGCCTCAGGCCACTCCTCTGTCTACTCGCCACTCGCTCTCAGCTCTGCCTTTGGATGAGTCCGTAGAGTCGAGTGGCCCGTACCCAGAGCTTGTTGGCTGCCTCATGTACCTGATGACCTGCACACGACCTGACCTTGCATACCCTCTTAGCATCTTGGCACGCTATGTTGCTCCTTGCAGACACTGACCAGAGCACATGGCTGCAGCGAAGAGGGTGTTGCGCTACTTGTGCAGTACGTCGGGCATGGGGCTAGTGCTTGGAGGGCGAAGTCAAGTGGTCCTTACAGGTCACGCTGGCGCTTCTTGGGCTGACGACCGGGCTCTGCAGCGGTCGTCACAGGGTTACACCTTCAGCCTTGGCTCTGGCTCTGTTTCGTGGCGGTCTACCCACCCGTCTTCTGTTCTCAGCTCCAGCTATGAGGCTGAGATCTACGCGGGGGCCATGGCTGCACAGGAGCTATGCTGGCTCACCTACCTGCTGACTGACCTCGGAGAGCCGCCTCGTTCTCCTCCAGTTTTGTACGTAGACAACAAGGCCATGCTGGCCTTGTGTCGGGAGCACAGACTGGAGCACAGAACGAAGCACATTGCTCTTCGCTACTTCCTTGCTCGTGAGCTGCAGCAGCGTGGTCAGCTGCGCCCTGCTTACGTGGCCTCTGAGGCCAACACTGCTGATATCTTTACCAAGGCACTTCCGCCTTGTGATCATCAGCGCTTCTGTACGATGTTAGGTCTTGTGCCTACTTGGCCTCACTTGCTCACTTCTTGACCTTGCTTGTACTGTGATCTTTCTATACCTGCACTTGCTTGTTTACCTTTATATATGATCTTGCATGTGAAGTGGCCTTTTGGCCTTGCTCTTGTGCTCGGATTGTGTGGTGACGTTGTGATCCACCCTGAGCTTGCTTTGCTTTGCTTGACTGGTCTTGTGACCTCCTGTTCTCCCCCACTTTGCCTATGGGGGTGTGTCAAACTCATATTATATAGTTTGTGTAGGCTATAGTGGGGTAGACACTATGGGGTACAGTTTCCTAGGGTTTCCTACTTGTACCCAACCTTGTGCTAGTTCATTCATTCCTCATTCTTCACAGAAAGGGGCACGAGGGTCACCACGAGAGGCTCCTACAACGACTATACTCTTTTGAGCTGCAAGGAGGCGCTCCTCGAGGTCAACGATGAGCGTGGTGGGGCAAAGGGAGATGAAGTGGTCCCTGACCGAGCGAAGGGAGTCAGGGAGCCGGGTGACAAGGTAGTAGAGAGTGATGTACATAGGGGGGGGGGGGGGGGGTGTTCGCGGCGCAAAACTCGGCAGGAAGCGCAGCGCGGTAGTGGGTGTCACTAGTTCGGAGGTGCGTAATGAGGTCAGCGACTGTGGCAAAAGCAGCTAGGTCAGGGAACAGGTACGGCAGCATGAGGTGGCTAAGGGCAGCAGTGGCAGGGGAGGAGTAGCGCGCAAAAACAGCGCCGTACAGAGTCCTAGCGGTCTTGTACTGGCTAAAGTGCGCGCGCTCAGCAGACGGCAGGTGACTATGAATAGCAAGACGGGCAGCAGCATCGCGCGTGGTCCATTGCGAGCGAACAACACTGTCAGCTTCGGCAGCAGGTGCAGCAGAGGCGCCAGACGTAAGACCAAAAAGCGAGACTCCGTCCTTGCTATCGCACTTCGGAAACAGCTGCAGATCATCGACCCAGACCTTGAAATCAACTGCCCGACCCTCAGCATCGAAGGTAAGTACATTAGAGGTAGCCATGACAGCTGTAGCAGTAGCAGTAGCAGTAGCAGCAGAAGCAGTAGCAAGAGCTGTGAGAATGAGGAATGAATGGAAGGGGGGGGTTTCACTAGCAAGCAGTTGAGTACATATAGCAAACCCTAAATTGGGCTGTACTCACTATTGAGTACCCCACTGCAGGCTAGACAAACATAACATTGTGACGCACCCCCATAGCCAAAGTGGGGTGTAATCAGCACAACAAGCAAGCAAAAAACACAAGATCTTGGTGGATCACAATGTCACCACACAATCTGAGCACAAGTACAAGAAGCAACAGTTTAAAGTTCACAAATATAAGCAAAGCTAGAGGCTATCACTGAGGTCAAGTGTGGAGGAGGAGGGACTATGAGAGGAGAGGAGGTAGTGGGCGGCAGCTAAAGCTGCTGGCACACGGCGCAACTAGAGCAACTGGCACACGGGCAACTGGAGCAACTGGCACACTGGCAACTGGAGCAACTGGCACACGGGCTACTGGAGTAACTGGCTCCGCGGCTAACTCTGAGCTGCAGGAGCAACGGACTCACGGGCGACTGGAGCAACTGGCTCACGGGCGATTGGCGCAACGGGCTCACGGGCGACTGGCGCAATGGTCTCACAGGCGACTGGAGCTGCGGGCTTTACGGCGGCCACCCCCTTTCAACCTCCCCAAACTATCCCACCCCCCTTTCACACACCCTCTGCTGCACCCTAGGTTCACTCACACCCCACCCCCTAGCACCACTCCGTCGACTCCCACACACCCACCCCCCTCAGCGGCAGCTGCAGCAGTGGGAGACAGAGGAGGAGGAGGAGCAGGGGAGACCCCACACCCGCCACCCCCTACTCGCCACCCCCAAACCCTTAACACAGGGCAGGGCGGGATGGCGGGTAGGGAGGTTACGAGGGGGGGGGGGGGGGGGGGGGGGGACGCGCGGCCTCCCAGGGCGCCAAAACAGGCAGCAGAAGGGGCGACGCTCGCCCCCCCCCCCCCCTCGGTCGCCCCTCCCGTCGCCTGTCGAGGCGACCTGAGGGGCCCGCGCGGGGGGTGGCGGTGCACGGGTCCCCGGTGCGCCGCGCCAGGCGACGGAGCATGGCCGGGGCGGGGCCGGGGCAGGGTCGGGGCAGGGAAGGGGCAGGGCCGGGGCGAGGCCGTGACGGGGCCGCAAAGGGCGGCAACGGGGCCGCGAGGGGCGGCGACGGGGCCGCGAGGGGCGGCGACGGGGCCGCTAGGGGCGGCGACGGGGCCACGAAGGGGCCGCGAGGGGCCTGGAAGGGTGGCGACGAGGCCGCTAGAGGCGGCGACGGGGCCGCGGAGGGGCCGCGAGGGGCCTCGAAGGGCGGCAACGGGGCGGCTAGGGGCGGCGACGGGGCCACGAAGGGGGCCGTGAGGGGCCTGGAAGGGCGGCGACGGGGCCGCTAGGAGCGGCGACGGGGCCGCTAAGGGTGGCCCGAGGGGCCGTGAGAGGGGCCTCTAGGAGGGCTCGACAAGAGGGCGGCCAACGGGGCGCGCCTCGGGCAGGGCAGAAAAAAAAAAATAGCGAAGTGGTGGGCCCTAGGAAGGAACAGTCCTAGGAGGGAACGAGCTCTATACCATGTGAAGAATGAGGAATGAATGGAAGGGGGGGGAGTTCACTAGCAAGCAGTTGAGTACATATAGCAAACCCTAAATTGGGCTGTACTCACTATTGAGTACCCCACTGCAGGCTAGACAAACATAACATTCTGACAAGAGCAGCGCGACTCGGCAGTTCGGCGCGGCCCAGCAGGGCGGCGCGGCTCGGCAAGGCTGCGCGGCTCGGCAAGGCGGCGCGGGTGCAGCAGTGCGCTTACCAGGGCGAGTTTGGGGTAGGGCTGCAGCTGGAAGGGCAAGGCCGTGCCGCGCCGGCAGGTCAGGGCTGCGTCAGGCAGGGCCGCGACGAGGCGGCAGTGTAGGGCGGCGACGCGGGCGCAGGGTAGGGCCGCAGCGACGGCGGCTGTAGGCAGGGCCGCAACAGCGGCGGTAGGCTGGGTTGCGGCGGCGGCAGGCAGGGCCGCGACGGCAGCACGCAGGGCCGCGATAGCAGGGCGACTTCAGGGAGGATCGCGACGGCAGGGGGGCAGGGCCGCGACAGCAGGGCGGTAGGGCCGCTACGGCAGGGCAGGGCCGCGACGGCTTCAGGTAGGGCCGCTACGGCAGGGCAGCAGGGCCGCGACGGCCTGGCGGCAGGGCCGCGATGGCAGGGCGGCAGGGCCGCAACGGCAAGGCGGCACGGCCGCGGCGGTAGGGCGGTAGGGCCGCGACGGCTTCAATACGGCCGCGGCGGCAGGGGTCGCGACGGCAGGGGCCGAGACGGCAGGGTTGCGACAGCGCAAGGCAGGGCCGCGACGGCAGGATAGGCGCACAGGGCGCAGGTGAGGGAGGCGCGAGGCGCGCGACAGGGGTAGGAGCGCGCTTCGGGTAGGGCAGGAAAAAAAAAATAAGTGGTGGGCCCTTAAAAAAAAAAAACGGTCCCACTATGGAACCCGCTCTATACCATGTGAGAATAGTACGAGGAATTAGTGAACTAGGAAGGAGGTGGGTACAAGTATGAAAACCTAAAAGAGTTGTACCCCATATTGTCTACCCCACTACAGCCTACAATATAGTTCTGACACTGGTAACTGTTGTGATTCGCTACGATCACCTGTCGGCGAATCTCCAATTTTAACCCTTCTGTGTACGCCTGGATTTTTTTGCCTTCGGTCAGGTCCGTGATGCGGTTGAACAGTAGCTCCATCTGTTGCGTATACTGTGCTACACTACTGTACTGTTTGTGACGGTGTATCTACTGCCGCGCCATGTAGGTCGTATAAATTGGCTCGAAACGTTCGATGAGGTCTGCCCGAAACTACTGCCACGTTTCCTCCCCGCGGACCACATCAGTGTCGTAAATCCACTCTCATGCCGGTCCGAGTAACAGTGTTGCTGCGAGCCGAATCCGTGCTGCGTCATGTGTCAGGGTCGAACAGCCAATGGCCTCGAAATAAATTTCGAGGGTTGCCACGAATCGTCGAACGTCAGATCCTTTCGCGCTGGGACCGAACACTTCGGGGAGCCTCGGGCGTGCTTCTTCGAGGTTCGGCGACAGTGGTGCCATCGGTCCGTGAAATGTCAGTCTCGCCACTGCTGCTGGTGTTGTCGCTGCTACGTTCACTGCTGCTGCGGTGGCGGCTCCTAGTTGGTGTGTCAGAAGGGCCTCGAGTCGTCGGATCGCCGCCTGCGTCTCCTCCATGTCGGTGTGGAGGCTTGCGATGTCGCTCGTCATCGCTTAGTTGTCGCCTTGGCCCTCCATGCCTGGCAATGCGCGTTCGAAAAAACCGAAACGAGGGGGAGTGAAAAAGACGGAACCGATTTTACGTACCCAAAATCGGTGTTTAACAAGCGTCGCCCCCGCGATTTTTGAAGACTCGGTTTTAGCGGTCGAAAAAACTTTCGCATGTAAACAGGCTCTGATTACCAAGTGTGAGGATCTAGGATCGAGCTCAAAAAAGAGAGTTTGAATTGAATGAATCACCTGGGTACAACACGAGGCTATATATAGGCTCGACACAAGGCCCAGTAACCAGGTGTTACGCGAAGGTTCTAAGAGTCGCGAAGTGTCCCGAACAGAGCCTTCCGAAATTCGGTAGAAGGCAATTCGGTGACAACCGAAAAGCCAGAATTCGGTGCACGCAACCTACCTCGGTGCTATAAGTATAATAACATATAGGAAAGCACCTAGCCAAGGAAATCAAGCGATTCATGCATGCATATAATTATCCTATGCTAGAAATAGCATAATAAAGTAAAGGCAAGCAAGCATAGCTGGCATAAGCTGTCGTACTCTCACAGTTCATCGTATGCGCGCGGAAACCAGCAGCAACCTACCTTTGCCCCGTACGAACCTCAACGTGCCTCACCAACAGCCTTCACCTAGACAAGGGAAGACACTGGACGCGCTTCAGGTTCAATCACAGTTCACCCATGTTTTGAAACTGCAGACATTGACACCCTTTGACGGAAAAGGACTTCTATACCTGGTCACTCGAGTTTGAGCTGATGATGGAAGGCGCGCAGATTCTCGGATTCTTCGACGGATCCCTGCCATACCCAACACACGGAACGCAGTACGACAAGAAACAGTATACGTATCAGTTGTCACAACATTATAGCTCATGCATATTGTGTAGGCTATAGTGGGGTAGCCCATAAGGGGTACAACCCAATTAGGGTTAGTACTTGTACCCAATTCATTCATAGTTCATCCATTCTCGTTTCAATTCTCACATGGTATCAAAGCAGGTTCCCTCGTGGGAACTATTCCTAGGGCCCACCAATTCGACATTTTTTTCCTGCCCGGAGCGCGCTCAGCCCTAGCCCGAGTCGCGCCCCCCCCTTTTTTCTCGCCCCGTCGCAACGCCCTAGCGGCCCTGTCGCCTGCCTTGCGGCCCTCGCGCCACCCTTCCTGGCCCCGACCCGCCGCCCGGCGGCCTCGTCGCCTACCCCGCGGCCATCGCGCTGCCCTTTCCCGGCCCCGATCCGCCGCCCTGCGGCCTCGTCGCCTACCCAGCGGCCCTTGCGCCGCCCTGCGGCCCTGACGCCGCCCTTATCGGCCCCGGCGCCTACCTGCGGCCCCGACACCTACCTATGCGGCCCCGGCGCCTACCTGCTGGCCCCGCCACCTACCTGCGGCCCCACCACCTACCAGCGGCCCCGCCACCTACCCGCGGCCCCGCCACCTACCTGTGCGGCCCCGCCACCTACCTGCGGCCCCGCCACCTACCAGCGGCCCCGCCACCTACCCGCGGCCCCGCCACCTACCTGTGCGGCCCCGCCACCTACCTGCGGCCCCGCCACCTACCAGCGGCCCCGCCACCTACCCGCGGCCCCGCCACTTACCTGTGCGGCCCCGCCACCTACCTGCTGGCCCCGCCACCTACCTGCTGGCCCCGCCACCTACCTGCGGCCCCGCAACCTACCTGCGGCCCCGCCACCTACCTTTGCGGCCCCGCCGCCTCCTCTCAGCGGCCCCGCCGCCTCCTCCCAGCGGCCCCGGACGCCGCCCTCTCAGCGGCCCCGCCGAGCCGCCCAGCAGCCGAGCCGCCCAGCCGCCGAGCCGCCCACCAGCCGAGCCGCCCACCAGCCGAGCCGCCCAGCCGCCGAGCCGTCCAGCAGCCGAGCCGCCAAGCAGCCGAGCAGCCGAGCCGCCGAGCCGCCCAGCAGCCGAGCCGCCGAGCCGCCCAGCAGCCAAGCCGCCGAGCCGCCCAGCAGCCGAGCCGCCGAGCCGCCCAGCTGCCGAGCCGCCGAGTCGCCCTGCAGCCGAGCCGCCCGAGCCGCCTTGTCCGGTAAGAGCAGCGCCTCTTTCACAGCACTGCCCTCACCCTACTGTTTGCGCTGATAGTCTAGTGCTGTCATGGCTACCCCTAGTGTCCTCGCTTTTGACGCTGAGGGTCGGGCCATTGACTTTGACGTCTGGATAGATGACTTGCAGATTTTCTTACAGTGCGATAGGGCAGACGGCCTCTCCCTCTTTGACCTCACTTCTGGTGCCTCTCCTACCCCCGCTGCTGATGCTGACGCCACTGTTCGCTCACAGTGGGCCACGCGCGATGCTGCTGCACGTCTTGTTGTGCGTTGCCACCTGCCTACCTCTGAGCGTGCGCACTTTAGCCAGTACAAGAGTGCTCAGACCTTGTACGACGCTGTAGTTGCACGCTACTCCTCCCCTGCCACTGCTGCACTGAGCCGCCTCATGCTACCGTACGTCTTCCCTGACCTTGCTGCCTTTCCCACAATCGCAGACCTCATTACGCACCTCCGCACTAGTGACACTCGCTACCGCGCTGCGCTTCCTGCTAAGTTCTGCGCCAATTACCCCCCCCCCCCCATGTACATCACCCTCTACTACATAGTCACCCGTCTCCCTAACTCCCTTCGCGTAGTCAGGGACCACTTCCTCTCAGTTTGCCCCACCACTCTCACCGTTGACCTCCTCGAGAAGGCCCTCCTAGCAGCAGAAAAGAGCATAGTAGCTGTAGGAGCCTCTCGTCGTGACCCTCGCACCCCCATCTTTGAGGGGTGTTCCCCCTCCCCCCTTTTGCCCTCTGTTGCCTCTGCTGCTGCGGCCGACCTCGTTGGTCTGGAGTCGGTCGGTGCGGCGTCTACCCCTAGTGGGAAGCGTCGCTCTGGCAAGGGCAAGGGGGGCAGGGGCGCAGGAGGAGCTAGCGGGGGCGGTGGAGGCGGCGGTGGAGGCAGTGGAGGGGGTGGGGGTGTTGGTGGGAGTGGTGGCGGGGATGGAGGTGTCGGCGGCGGCAGTAGAGGCGGAGGCGGCGGAGGCGGTGGCGGTGGAGCCGAGGTGGTGGAGGTGGCGGAGGTGGAGGAGGCGGTGGCGGAGGAGGAGGAGGAGGAGGAGGAGGAGGAGGAGGAGGAGGAGGAGGAGGAGGAGGAGGAGGAGGAGGAGGAGGAGGAGGAGGAGGAGGAGGTCGTGGCTCTTTGCAGAGGAGTGGCTCTGGTGGTGGTCAGCGCCAGCAGCAGCAGCGCAGTCGGGAGACCCTGTCCCCTCAGCAACTCCGTGAGTGGTACGCTGCACGCCAGCAGGGTGGGGGTACTGGTCCGTGCACCTACGTCCTGCGCACTGGCGACCGTGCAGGTGAGCAGTGTGGGGGTGCGCACCCCACCCAGCGCTGCTTTGGCCGCCTCACGGACGCTTGGCGTCACCAGTTCCCTGAGGCCACTGAGATCCCTCGCTGGGTCGAGCTGTCTAGGGCAGGGGTAGCTATCTTTGACCTTGACTTTGATGCTATTCTTGCTGCTATGTATACTGTGTCTATTAGTGAGGAGGGTGACTGTTACCGGTGTTTCCCGCCCGACACGGGCATTGAGACTGCTGCTCTAGGTGCTGGTGAGGCTGCTGCTCTTGGTGCTAGCGAGGCTGCTGCTCTAGGTGCTAGTGCGTCTGCTTCCTCCGGTATTGGTGAGTCTGCGCTCTCAGGTACTGCGTCGGCTTCGGCCTTCCACACCTTCACACTTGACTCGGAGGATTCTCGCTCCTTCTTTCAAGACCGCACCACACTCACGCCGCTTGGTCGGCCAGTTGCAGTCTCCCTGGCAGACCCCTCTGGGGGTCCTGTCCTTGCTCACTTCTCCACTGTCCTCCCGTGTCCGGCGGCCCCCTCTTGCACCCTGTCTGGTCTTTACCTCCCCTCTTTCTCTACGAACTTGGTGAGTGGTGCTGACCTACAGGATGCGGGGGTTCACCAGTTCACTCCTGCGAGTCAGCAGGTGACCCACTGCACGGACGCTCGGACAGGCCGACAACTGGCCACGTTTACACGTCGGCCAGGGTCGAGCCTATACACACTGACCACTGCATCTCCTCCAGTCCCTGCGTCTGGTCAGGTAGCCGTGTCTGGGGCCCAGCCCGCGTCCGTGGAGAGGGTCACGAGCGCTACTTCCTGCTGGTGGTTGACGACTACTCGCGTTACACCACAGTCTTCCCCTTGCGCAGCAAGGGTGATGTCACTGAGGTGTTGATCGACTGGATCCGCGCAGCTCGTCTCCAGCTCAGGCGGAGCTTCGGCTCGGACTTTCCTGTTCTGCGTCTGCACTCTGACAGAGGCGGAGAGTTCTCCTCTGGCCTTCTGCGAGCCTACTATCGTGCACGAGGCATCCGCCAGACCTTCACGCTTCAGGACTCTCCACAGCAAAATGGGATTGCTGAGCGCCGCATTGGCATGGCCATGGACGTCGCCTGTACGTCCATGATGCATGCGGCTGCCCCCCATTTTTTGTGGTCGTTTGCGGTTCGGTACGCGGCGCATCAGATCAACCTTCAGCACAGGGTCTCCATGCCGGAGACCTCCCCAGCTTTGCTGTGGACGGGGAAGGTTGGCGATGCGTCTGCGTTCCGTGTCTGGGGATCTCGGGCGTTTGTCCGCGACTTGTCTACGGACAAGCTGTCCCCTCGTGCTGCTCCTTGCATCTTCCTGGGTTTCCCCCCTGACGCGCCAGGGTTGCAGTTCTACCACCCCACCTCTCGCCGTGTTCTGTCCTCCCAGGACGTCACGTTCGACGAGTCGGTCCCCTACTACCGTCTCTTCCCCTACCGCACTCCGTCCCTCCCCCCGCCACCGCTCTTCCTTGTATCAGGTCCCCCCCCAGGTAGACCCCCCCCCCCCTCAGAGTCCTGCCCCTTCAGGTGTGTCCCAGGTAGACGCTGTTGAGCCTGTCGAGGTCGCTGGTGACTCTGGTGCTACTGAGGGTGCTGAGCCTGGGGGTGCTGACTCTGGGGGTGCTGAGCGTGTGGGTGCTACGCCTGGGGGTGCTGAGCCTGAGGGTACTACGACTGGGGGTGCTGAGCCTGGGGGTGCTGAGTCTGGGGGTGCTGAGCCTGGGGGTGCTACGCCTGGGGGTGCTGAGCCTGGGGGTGCTGAGCCTAGGGGTGCTACGCCTGGAGGTGCTGAGCCTGGGGGTGCGGAGCCTGAGGGATCTGGGCCTGCTGGTGCTGTGCCTGGCGGTTCTCCGGGTGCTTCTTCTCGCCGGGAGCCACTCTCTCCACAGGAGCTGCGTGAGTGGTTTGCCCGGCGCTGGAGGCGAGCTGCTGGAGCTGGAGGTGCTGTGGGTACTGGAGGTTCTGTTGCCCGTACTCCTTCAGCAGGTTCTTGGTCTCCCGTCTTCAACTTGTCCTCCTCCTCCCTTAGAGTGTCCACAGCCTGTCCCGTCGCAGTTATAGTTACAGCCGGCCTGTTACGTCGACGACTAGGTCTTTGCCACAGGTGACACTGCTGGACTCGCCCACGTGAAGTCCGAGCTGCAGAAGAGACACACGTGCACAGACCTGGGTGAACTGCGCAGCTACCTTGGCTTGCAGATCACCCGGGACAGAGCACGCCGCACCATTACCCTGACTCAGTCACACATGGTGCAGCAGGTCCTTCAGCGCTTCGGCTTCACGTACTCCTCGCCTCAGGCCACTCCTCTGCCTACTCGCCACTCGCTCTCAGCTCTGCCTTCGGATGAGTCCGTAGAGTCGAGTGGCCCGTATGCAGAGCTTGTTGGCTGCCTCATGTACCTGATGACCTGCACACGACCTGACCTTGCATACCCTCTTAGCATTCTCGCACGCTATGTTGCTCCTGGGAGACACCGACCAGAGCACATGGCTGCAGCGAAGAGGGTGTTGCGCTACTTGTGCAGTACGTCGGGCATGGGGCTTGTGCTTGGAGGGCAGAGTCCAGTGGTCCTCACTGGGCACGCAGACGCTTCTTGGGCTAACGACCAGGCTACGCAGCGGTCGTCACAGGGTTACACCTTCAGCCTTGGTTCCGGCTTTGTCTCGTGGCGGGCCACCCGCTCGTCTTCTGTTCTCGACAAGGAGGACAAGGAGGAAAAGGAGGAGGGAGCTGACCAAGAACCTGCTGAAGGAGCGGAACCAAGTACGACTGTGCAGTGACTCCAGAACCAGGGTCCGCAGCAACAGCAGCAGCTCCAACTCCCAGGTCCTCAGCACCAGCCGCAGCCCCAACGCCCGGGTCCGCAGCACCAGCAGCAGCACCAACGTCCGGGTCCTCAGCACCAGCCGCAGCTCCAACGCGTGGGTCCTCAGCACCAGCAGCAGCACCAGCGTCCGGGTCCTCAGCACCAGCCGCAGCTCCAACGCCCGGGTCCTCAGCACCAGCAGCAGCACCAGCGTCCGGGTCCTCAGCACCAGCCGCAGCTCCAACGCCCGGGTCCTCAGCACCACCCGCAGCTCCAACGCCCGGGTCCTCAGCACCAGCAGCAGCTCCAACGCCCGGGTCCGCAGCACCAGCAGCATCACCAGCAGCAGCGGGGTCCGCGACACGAGGCGCACCACTCCGAAGAGTGCAGCGCCGCTCGTACCACTCACGGATCCGCTCACGGGAGGGGAGCTCCTGACTAGGAGGAGAAGCACTAGCACCAGTCCCTTTAGTACTCCTGGCTCCAGAGGTACCTCTCTTGAGGCTCCAGTACTGTAAGTACCACTCACGCAGCTGCTCCGAGGAGAGGGCTCCTCCAGGTGTAGGACTACGAGGCTCAGCACCACCAGACTCGGAACCCCCAGACTCCGGACTCTGCAGCTCAGCACCCCCAGGCTCAGCACCTACAGGCTCAGCACCCCCAGGCTCAGTACCCCCAAGCTCCGCACCCCCTGGCTCAGCACCCCCAGACTCCGCACCCCCAAGCTCAGCACCCCCAGGCTCCGCACCCCCAGGCTCAGCACCCCCAGGCTCAGTACCCCCAGGCTCCTCACCCGCAGCAGGACGAGAGTCAACAGCTACCTCAACAGGCTCAACTGGGTCTACCTGAGACACACCTGACGGAGCGGCACCCTGAGGGGGGAGGGGGTCTACGACAGCAGCACCTGGCGCGAGGAAGAGAGGCGGGGGGGGGAGCGGGACAGTGCGGTAGGGGAAGAGGCGGTAGTAGGGGACGGACTCGTCAAAAGTGACGTCCTGAGAGGGCAAGACTCAGCGTGAGGTGGCGTGGTAAAACTGCCAACCAAGCGTGAACGACTGCTCAATGCCGTGCTCAGCACAGTAGGCTGCCAAGAGGTCGGAGGAGAACTCACCACCTCTGTCAGAGTGCAAGCGCAGGACAGGAAAGTCCGAGTGGAAACGCTCGCTGAGCTGGAGACGGGCTCTGCGGATCCAAGGGATCAAGACATCAGGGACCTCACCCTTGGTGCGCAAGGGGAAGACCGTGGTGTAGCGCGAGTAGTCGTCAACAACTATCAGGAAGTACCTCTCCTGACCCTGACCACGGACGCGGGCTGGGCCCCACACGTCCATGTGGAGCGTCTGCAAGGGAGCAGACGTCGGGGGAAACGAGGAGGAGTGAGGAGCGGTGCGCTGCCGCCCCTCGACACAGGGAAGACAGGGAGGAGCAGGTGAGGGAGGGAGGGGAGGACGGACCCTGGGAAGGCCAGAGACAAGGTACCGGGAGTGCATGGCACGAAGCCGCTGCACAGACAGGTGACCAAGGCGGTGGTGCCAGAGGACAGTCTCGTGTGCCAGAGAGCGACACGAGCAGGGGGCCGACAGCTGACCTGACGCGGACGCAGACGCAGACGCAGCGACCTGAGGGGACTCAGTGGTCAGTGTGTACAGGTCCGACCCCGGCTGCCGAGTGAAGGTAGCCAAGTGACGGCCCGTACGAGCACACGTGCAGTGTCTCACGCGCTCGTAAGCAGGGGTGAACTGGTGAACACCCCCGTCCTGGAGCGCACATCCTGCCACAAGGTTCGTAGAGAACGAGGGGAGATGGAGACCTGACAGTGTGCCCGACGGGACCGCAGGACAGGGAAGGTAAGTGGAGGAGGTCGCAATGACCGGACCCCCAGAGGGGTCAGCGAGGGAGACAGCAACTGGCCGAGCAAGCGGCTCAAGGGCAGTGCGGTCACGAAAGAAGCAGCGAGAAGCAACTGAGTCTAGTGTGAAGGTGTGTAGTGCTGCAGTCGACTCAGTACCAGGGGGGGCAGACGCACAAGCACCTAGAGCAGTGGCCTCACCAACACCTGGGGTAGCAGACACGCGAGTACCTGGAGCGGCAGACGCTCAAGACCTAATGCTCGGGTCGGGCGGCACACAGAGGTACTCAGCACCCTCTCCACTAGTAGACATCACATACATAGCAGATAGAATAGCATCAAAGTCTAGAGCATAGATATCAATCCCCTTCCTCAGGAGATCAACCCAGTGGGGCAGCTCAGTGGCCTGAGGGAACTGAACACGCCAAGCATCGTTGAGACGAGCGAAGCACCGCTGTGTGGCGTGCGATCCCCCACACGGCTGACCAGTGCGGTCACCCGTGCGAATGACGTACGTGCAGCTAAAGCCACCCCCCCCCCCCCCCCCCCCCCCCCCCGTGCTGTGAGTACCACTCACGGACCTCCTGGGGCGACGGAGTGTGCTCCTGGCCCTGGCCACCGCCAGCGCCTCCACGACCACCACCGCCGCCGCCACCTCCTCGACCACCCCAACCCCTGCCGCCGCCGCGTCCACCGCCACCCCCACCACCGCCTCCGCCACTGCCACCTCCCCCGCCGTTGCCGCCACCATCCCCCACCGTTACCACTAGCCCCACCAGTCCCCAGTCCCACCACCCCCAACCGCCGCCACCACCCCCACCACCGCCTCCCCCGCCGTCACCACCTCCTCCCTTGCCCCCTTTGCCCTTGCCGCTGCGGCGCCCGCTCGAAGCAGACGCAGTACCGACCTTCTCAGCACCAAGGAGGTCGACAGCAGCAGCAGAGGCGACAGAGGGAAGAAGGGGGGAAGGAGAACACCCCTCAAAGAACTGGGGTACGGGGTTCGCCACGAGAGGCACCTACAGCTACGATGCTAGCCTCAGCTGCAAGCAGTTCCTTCTCGAGGAGGGCAATGGTGAGCTCAGTGGGGCAGCGAGCTAGGAAGTGATCCCTGACAGCACGCAGAGTGTCAGGGAGGCGGGTGACTAGGTGGTAGAGAGTGAGCCACAGTGGGGGGGGGGTGCGTGGCAAGGAACTCATCAGTCATGGCGGCACGGAAGTGGGCCTCACTAGTACGGAGGTGCGTGATGAGGTCAGCGACTGTGTGGAACGAGGCCAGGTCGGGAAACAGGTAGGGGAGGGAGAGACGGCCTAGGGCGGCAGAGGCAGGTGAGGAGTAGCGAGCAACGACAGCTGTGTACAGTGCCTGTGCAGTCTTGTGCTGGCCAAAGTGCTCGCGCTCATCTATCGGCAGGGAGTTGCGAATAGCGAAGCGAGCGTGGGCATCACGAGTCTGCCACTGTGAGCGGGCAGTGCTGTCAGCAGTAGCAGCAGGGGCAGTGACATGGCCTAGGGCGTGGTCGTACAGTGAGATGTCGTCCTTGGCTGTGAGCTGTAGATAGAGGTGCAGGTCGTCTAGCCAGGTGTCAAACTTCACTGGGCGGCCCTCAGCATCGAAAACTAGCACCTGTGGGCTAGCCATAGGAGTAGTAGGAGTAGCAGTAGGAGTAGGAGGATGAAGCAGGTAGGGCAGCTCGGTTTAGGTAGGGCGGCGCGGCTCGCGTGGGGCGGCGCGGTTCGGTTCTGGTCGCGCGGCTCGGCTCGGGTCGCGCGGTTCGGTTCGGTCCTGGGCGGCTCGGTTCGGTCCTGGGCTGTGGCGGTCACGGGCCGTTCGGGGCCTCTAGAGGCGGTGAGCGCGGGGCCGACGGGGCCGTTTGGGGCCTCTAGGGAGGTGAGTGCGGGGCCGTAAAGGGGCCTCTAGGGGCCGACGGGGCCGTAAGGGGCCTCTAGGGAGGTGAGCGCGGGGCCGACGGGGCCTTTCGGGGCCTCTAGGGAGGTGAGCACGGGGCCAACAGGGCCGTTAGGGGCGATCGCGAGGCCGACAGGGGCCGCTAGGGGCGAGCGCGTGGGCCGTTCGGGGCCTCTAGGGGCGAGCGCGGGGCCGTAAAGGGGCGAGTGCGGGGCCGTAAGGGGCAAGCGCGTGGGCCGACGGGGCCTTAAGGGGCGGGTCGCGGGTCGCTAAGGGCGCGCTTCGCGGGTCGCGGGGCCTTAGAGGGCCGTGAAAACCGAGGCGCCCTAGGGCGCAGGTAGGTAGGTAGGTAGGTAGGTAGTGGTGGGCCCTAAAAAATCGGTCCTAGGAAGGACCTGCTCTTATACCATGTTGAAATGAATGAACAGGAATGGATGAACTAACAGTGAAAACAGTACAAGTACCTAACCCTGAATTGTGTACCCCCTATAGGCTAACCCACTGTAGCCTAAACAAGCTAGAACATATATAATGTTTGACAAGGCTGAGATCTACGCAGGAGCCATGGCTGCACAGGAGCTTCGCTGGCTCACCTACCTGCTGACTGACCTCGGAGAGCCGCCTCGTTCTCCTCTAGTGCTGTACGTAGACAACAAGGCCATGCTGGCCTTGTGTCGGGAGCAGAGACTAGAGCACAGAACGAAGCACATTGCTCTTCGCTACTTCCTTGCTCGTGAGCTACAGCAGCGTGGTCAGCTGCGCCTTGCGTATGTGGCCTCTAAGGCCAACACTACTGATATCTTCACCAAGGCACTTGCGCCTTGTGATCATCAGCGCTTCTGTACTCAGCTGGGTCTTGTGCCTACCTTGCCTCACTTGCTCACCCCTTGACCTTGTTTGTACTGTTGCATATATATATACACCTACTCTTGCTTGTCTAGCCTTATATATATATGTAATCCTGCATGTGAACTGGCCTTGTGGCCTTGAACTTGTGCTCGGAATGTGTGGTGACTTTGTGATCCACCCTGAGCTTGCTTTGCTTTGCTTGACTGGTCTTGTGACCCCTTGTTCTCCCCCACTTTGCCTATGGGGGTGTGTCAGATTTATATGACATAGCTGTTGTAGGCTATAGTGGGGTAGCACATGTCAGTAGATCTGCACTGTGGATGCCCGATTGATCCTACGGGGGGTTACAGGCGCGTTCGCCTGGGGGGTTATGGGCGCACTCTGACCCGCTACTTAACAAGCCCTTTTATCCCAATGGTCTAGTGGTTGGTGGGATTCTGACAGCACATATTGGGTACGACTTTCTAGGGTTTGTACTTGTACCCAACTTTCCCTTAGTCAATTCATTCTCGTTCATTTTCTCATCAAGCAACAGAGAATGTTAATCAAAGTCGTCTCATGGCACAGCTGACAACAGCTGAAATGAAACCCGGCGAAAAGGGGATGGCGTATATCGGCCGCTATCGTGGACTGCGCGACAGACTCCTTCGATGCGGAGGATCGATATCCGAAGAAGCCTTGGTGACAGTTGTCATTACTGGCCTCGGTCCTCATTGGCGCTCCACTCGAGCTATCCTCCAAGCTCACGGGAAGATCTCCGAAGCAGCACTCTGCGCCGGAATTCACGCTGAACAGCAGTACATGGACCTACACGAAGAACGACACAAGAAGAGAGCGTCAGCACCAGAGTTCGCGTTCCACACTCAACGGCAATACAACAACACCAATCAACAGAACAAACATCAAGCTCAACAATACGTACCACCATTCTGCCATCTCTGCAAGACGTCAGGACACCCTCGCACACACTGCCCGAATCAACAGCAGTCAACGCTGCTGCAACGTCAACTTCGGCCCTCAAGCAGTCAAGTTGCTTCTACACAAGCGCATCCCACCAATCAAGTACAGTCCTCAACGACATCAACGACAAAACCTGCACAAGGCGCAAGAAACATCCTAAGCTGCATGGCAAGAACAACAGACTCCTGCATCACCGGATCACCACCATACTACTCACCAGAAGAACAACTCGACGAAAGCACCCCTCGCCATGAATCATTGGAGCCGAATCTGACGTACGCAGCCATCGCCTAGAGTGAGCCGTCCGGGAAAGACACCTGGTTCTTGGATAGCTGTTGCGGACAGCACATATGCTCATCAGGTCGCTTCGTTCAACGGGAACACCAACTTCAGCGCGAAGTCGTAATCACCGTCGCCAACAACCAGAACCTGCGCACACGACGACAGGGGATAGTTCAACTTCAGTCTCGAGAAACCAACGTAATTCTGCAGATGTTTAAGGTTCTTATCGCAGAAGGACTCGGCTATAACTTACTCAGCGTCAATCAACTAATGGCGAAGGGAATTCATCTCGAAGCAGACAGCACCACCCAGGAGTTCAAGCTGTACCACGGGAAACGTGGGCTCTACATCGGCAAGGCAGTCTAATAGAACAATGTCTTCGTTCTTGACTTCGTTCCAGACCAAGGCACCGCCGACAGTGACTGCCATCGTCAATTTCACCTCTTGAACACACCCGCTAGATCTCGACCCCGGCTTCAGTCCTGGAGGCTTCTGGTACTCGCACTCTATACATGAAGCTGAACGAACGAGAGCGTTAGTGACAATTCAACAAACATCGGCAGCAGCAGAGAAAACATCAGCAGAAGCAGAGACAACACCGGCAGCAGCAGAGACAACACTCGCAGCAGCAGAGACAACGCCGGCAGCACCGAGGCAACACCGACTATGACACCAATCGCGGGTCCTTCAACGGCACCAGTTTTCGTCGACGATACTCCACCGACTCCTGCGCAGCAGTTGACTCCAACTCCACGCGAAGTTCACAGAAGCGCCAACCTCACCGCGGGATTTAGCTCCAACTCCAATATGTACGTGCGTTCACCGAAACCTTCGCGCCAGTTAGCCGACACACCTCACTACGGATTCTTCTCGCGATAGCCGCCATGAAGCGGAAGAAGCTCCGCCAAATCGACGTCGCCAACGCCTTTCTGTACGCTCCCGTCGATGCTGAGATTTTCGTCGAACAACCACACGGCTCTAACACAGACCCCAATCAAGTCTGTCAGCTACTGAAATCATTGTACGGCATCAAGCAAGCTCCGAGGCTGTGGCAGCAGTATCTTCATGCCCGACTAATTCGCATCGGATCCCGCCAACTACCGCATGACCAAGGAATGTACCGACTCACTAAGGGGACCGACTACATCCTGCTTATCGTTTACGTAGACGACCTACTCTACATCGGCTCAACTGACGACATCATGACTTGGTTCGAAGGGGAGCTGCAGTGGAACCCCACGCTTACCGTCTCGTCTACCGTAACTCAGTACCTGGGACTCAACATACAAGAAGGGGAGAACACGTCTATCTGAGCGCTGCAAAATACGCCGACACCATCGCCAAACGCTTCGGACTAACCCCAGCTACCATCACTACACCATATCGTTACACCGACGGAAATCGCAAGGAAGCCTCCGCTCTACTCAAATCCGCCGGCATTCGCGACTACCAACGAAAGCTAGGCTGTCTACTCTTCGCAGGCGTTACCTGCCGACCGGACCTATCTTACTCAGCTAGCCAACTCGCCACCTACCTTAAGAAGCCTGAAGCAAATCACATGGCGGAGCTCGACCATGCACTTCACTACCTCGTCAGCACCCCGACGATCGGTCTAACCTACCACAAGACCGGAACTACGACACACAAGCTAATCGGTTATGTGGATGCTAATCACGCCGGCGACTCCGACAACAGGCGATCGCGCACCAACTACCTCTACCGACTCGAACCTATCGGCCCCATCTCGTGGCAGTCGAGCAAGCAAGAACTAATTGCTCTTTCCTCAGCTGAAGAAGAATATATCGCACTCTGCTCAGGCACCAAGGAAGGATTGTACCTTCGCGAACTACTGGAAGAAGCAAAGCTGGCTCAGTTACCCAGCTTCTCCATGTTCTGCGACAACCAATCGGCCATTCGCATAGCGAACAAGAACGGGTTCGCGAATCGAACGAAACACATCGTCCTCCGGTACTTCTTCGTAAAAGGCAGAATCGAGAAGGGGAGACGCAAGCTATCCTACTGTCCCACATCCGAGATGGCAGCCGATTACTTGACCAAGAAACTCGGATAGCAGAAGTTCGAGTATTGCATGGTGCTGACTGGACAAGGCCACGTCATCAGCATCGACACTCCAGAAGCGAAGGGGAGTGTTGGAAACAAGTAATTTAACGCTTCTGTTGTGTCGAAACAATAGACTGCAAATGAGGCGAATCACAGTGGAGCAACGGCGAGTCAACCGAGGAGGTTGACAGAAAGTAACAGCTGGAGGTTACACGAAGGTCAAAGGTCAGCGACCTTTGACTCGACAAAGTACAGCGCGACAGCAAGGACAAACAACTGACTCGGTATTGAGCAGTTGCTCGAGTCGTTACTGTATCGAACCGCAACAGCAAAACAGTTAGATGCACCTTTTCATATTCCTTGTAATCATATAAATAAACCTTTGTATTGCCCTGGTATAATCAATCTCTTGCTCTCACACACTAGTGCAAGTTGGTTCAACAAGTTCACTAATAAGAACGCTTTCGCAACTAAAACATTCCTACTCAGGGTCTTAACCTTGAAAGATCCTAAGGGCTTTTCTCTGCCCAACACCAACCGAGGTCTCCTCGCCTCCAACTATTCGTGCACACATTACAATACAAGGCCACTGTGATGAGAAGTCTATCAGGTCTCATCAGCCTAGTAATTATTTCTTGCCTTTTCACACCATCGCTACATTGTTTGTTCCAAAGGGAGACGTGGAGCGAATAATTAGAAACAGAGAAACATACCGTAACATGCAAAGAAGAATTGAAGTCTATGGTACACGAGACGATAATCATTGCACAATACAGAAACTTTAAAATCCCCCCTCCCCCCCCCCCCTACACTTGGTCTTCCACACCGCCATCTAACTTTCATTCCTGCCTTCCGAGCAACCACACCACATGCAGCCACTTGCACCTCTTCTCTGCTGTTGAGTAACACGGCCTCTTGAGAGCACATATTGAAGCCTTGAATCGCCTTCACGCGGATCCAGCTCATTTGGCTGAGTGGGTGGATGGGTGGTGGGAAGCGAAGAGCAGTATGAGAGTCAATGGAATGCCGTCCAGGCATGACTACATGGAGATGGAAGACCGTAGAGAAACGAGGAAGCACAAGGGCGGTGCAGGAGTGGGTCAACGAGAATAGGATGCAAGGCGGTTGTGATGGTAGAGGTTGTGAGCGAGGGGGGAAGCGCATGCACGAGGTTAACTGGAGCTGGGCACGCATGGAAGAGAGAAATATCGCGAGAGCATACGCGTCTCCCTCGCTCTTACGAGTGCACTTGTTGTTGACCAGCTGGAACCCCGTGCTGCACTGACACGCCGGCTTGCCCTTAACCGCCATGCACTGGGCATTGGCAGAGCAGCCAGGCTTGCACACGGCTGTGAGGTGGGTGGGGTGGGTGAGAGAGAGGGGAAGAATGAAAGTAAAAGTGAGGAAGAGATGAAGGGAATCGAGCAGAGGCAGCATACACAGCATATGTTTGCAAGTGGGTGGTAAGGTTTTGGAAGAGAGGGAAGAGCATGGGGTTCACTGGAGCTTCACAGGCATGGAAGAGAAAATGAAGAGCAATCTCCCTCTCTTACGAGTGCACTTGTTGTTGACTGACTTGAACCCCGTGTTGCACTGACACGCCGGCTTCCCTTTCACCGCCATGCACTGGGCATTGGCAGAGCAGCCAGGCTTGCACACGGCTGTCAAATGGGTGCGTTGGGTGCGAGAGATGGGAAGGATGGTGGATGAGCGGGGAAGGGCCGAGGGATTACATTACAGCGCAGCAAACACAGATGACAAAAGCTTCATTCACGCGTGGTGTTCTGCAGGTGGAAATTATGGGAGTGACACAAACACGAGGATAGCACATTTGTCCTCGCCCTTACGAGTGCACTTGTTGTTGATGGACTTGAATCCCGTGCTGCACTGACACGCCGGCTTCCCTTTCACCGCCAGGCATTGGGCATTGGCACCGCAGGTAGGCTTGCACACAGCTGTCAGACGGGTGGGTCGGGTGGGAGAGATGGGAAGGTTGGAGGGTGAGAGGCAACGAGATGGAACACCGCATGGTGGCAAGCAAGCAGGCGGGGAATGAGAACGATTCATGGTGGCGAAAGACACCAGCTCTCCTCGCAATATGATGATGAGAGGGGAAAGACAATGAGCAGTGGAGCGGTTGGAGAACGGGGGCTTGAATCACTCGCTGCACGATACAACGGGGGCTCGCTCTCCCTCGCTGCACAATACAATGGGGGCTCGCTCTCCCTCGCCCTTCTGCCCTTACGTGTGCACGTGCTCTTGCCCTGCCGGAAGCCCGCCTTGCAGCGACACACGGGCTTCCCTCCCACCACCACGCACTGGCCATTGGCAGGGCAGTCCGGCTTGCAGATAGCTGGTGTGGTGCGAGGTGGTGCGTGGAGGAGAGGGGAAAGAGCATGAGGCTGAGTGGGGCAGCAGACGAGGAGGAAGGAGCGCCCGTGTGAGGGCCAAGAGGACGCCACACAATAGCACACACACACACACTCAAGCTGGGCTGACATGAAGCACTGTGATTTCATGTGCTGCCTCTAGGTGTGGGGCTGCCTCTAGGTGTGGGGCTGCCTCTGGAGCTCGTGCGGAGACAATCAGAAAAAATAACAGAACCCTTGTAGATCTCACCAGTGCAGAGGCCCTTGTTGGCCTTGGTGTAGCCAGCATCACACTCGCACACGGGCTGCCCGTTCCTCACCACGCACTGCGAGTTCCTCGCACACTTCACTGCCTCACACGGGTCCGCGCCTCCGCTAGGGTTTGGGTCTGCCGTGGGTGGGGGCGGGAAGGAGTGAGATGATGATTATTTGTGAGGAGGTTCGGCCTGGCTTCTCAACTGGAGGAGGTTCGGCCTGGCTTCTCAATGGAGGAGGTTCGGCCTGGCTTCTCAATGGAGGAGGTTCGGCCTGGCTTCTCAATGGAGGAGGTTCGGCCTGGCTTCTCAATGGAGGAGGTTCGGCCTGGCTTCTCAATGGAGGAGGTTCGGCCTGGCTTCTCAATGGAGGAGGTTCGGCCTGGCTTCTCAATGGAGGAGGTTCGGCCTGGCTTCTCAATGGAGGAGGTTCGGCCTGGCTTCTCAATGGAGGAGGTTCGGCCTGGGGAGTTCATCTTTCTGCCTGCACACAAGGACGGCTGATGGGGCAGCTACTCGTCGTTGGGTACATGCAATAGCAGACAGAGCGACATACCAGGGGTGGGGCCGGGCGACTTGCTGGTGCAGCGCTTGTGCGCCCTCGTCGAACACCTGGCTCCAGGGGCACTTGCACTCAGACCACGCCGTCCCTCACCACGCACTGTGCAGTGCCGCAGTCCTTGTGACACGTGGCTGTTGTTGACAGCACCGCACCAGCCAGGCATGTAGGGGGAAGGGGTGAATGGGGTCAATAAGGCATGGCATGATACGGGGAGGCGGAGAATCAAGTGCAAAGAGCTGTGCGTGTCTCCAACTATTCGGAACCCGAGGTGAGGTGCCTGACCTCCTTCGCAATGTGCACTTCATGCGTTCAGAGTGAAGGTGCTGATACTCCAACAACTATGCGCATGCGGCCCGGACAAATTAAAAGGTTTCTCGCGGCGTGAGGCATCTATGGAATGGGGAGGCAGCGAATCGAGTGCAGAGAGCAGTGCCTGTGTGTTCACCTTGCTTAACCAGAAGAGAGGTGAAGGTGCTTGAACCTCCTTGCCTATGTGCACTTGCTGCATTCACAGTGACGGTGAAGACACTCCAAGGGCTATGCGCATGTGCCCGGGACAAGTTTCTGCGCTCGCACTTACCGATCTCACAGCTGATTGACTGCGGTGGGGTTGCTTTCACAGTCCTGCGAGTGAGGCGCAAAGGGGAGGGCACACCACAGAGGACACCGTTGAACAAGACAACTTTACTGACTGGCATGCTTCCTTCGAAACACAAGCAGCACAGCAGACAAAACCACAGTGCCGTCGCTCACCTTTTTGTGACGGGGAAGGCACCGCCGACCATGGCAGGGCGCGCGATGGTCAATCCTGCCTTGTCCGCACAGCCGGGGTCGGAGTGAAACGAGAGGCTCTTGCACATGCCGGTGCCCACAGTGTCCACGCCAACCGACTTCCACTCCACGCTGATCCGCGTGCTGCTGCCCCCGCCCAGATCACCCACGTCGCTGCACGCCATGGCGCCAGTGGCGTGCGCCATGGGCACGGGGCTCTCGAAGGTGAGGAGCGCGAGGTAGGTGAGCCCCTCCACCTCCACCTGCGTCTGCAGCAGCCCATCTGCACCGTGGGCGCCGCACGTTGTTGTTGTGGTGATGCCCAGGATTCAGTGCCGTCGAGTTGTTGCAGCAGAGGGGGGAGAGAGCGGAATGCAAAGGCAAGAGGGTGTGGGGTGGGGTGTGGGGGAAATGAGGGGCGGAAGCGAACATGGATGAGGCGCGTGATGTTTCAGGGCCTCTCAGGGGGGCCTCTCAGGGGGGCCTCTCAGGGGGGCTTCTCAGGGGGGCTTCTCAGGGGTTACTGTTGTTGAAGCGTGAGACGTGGGAAGATGTGATTGCGTGGAGGCGGTTGAGTCTCACCAGTGCAGGTGTTGTTCTGCAGGATGTACCCCATCTCGCACTCGCACTCCGCCTTGCCCCTCCTCGCCACGCACTCCGCCCTCGCTGGACACTGCACCGCCACATCCGCGCACGGATCTGCCACGGGCATGAGGGGGGAAGGAGAGGGTGGAAGTAATAATGAGGGGGGAAGTCAAGGAGCAAAAGATACTGAATGGCAGGTGGCTGTAAACTCTGGGCAGGCGACGGGCAGCTCACTGAGACATTCAGCCATGCAGCCGATAGTGCATCAGTGCCACACTCCCACCACTCACCATTGCATGTCTTGTCTGTTACGTTGAAGACATAACCCCCGTCGCACAGGCACTCCGTGCTGCCATCATCGGCCGCAGAGCAGAAGGCGACTGACCCGCAATCCACGGTGGCACACGCGTCTGCAGGGTAGTCGAGGCGGTTTCGAGATGAAGCAGAGCAGGCGGGTTGGAAAGGTAAGAAATTGCACTCACCCACACCCCTGCGCTGCGCTCACGCGCACCCCAACACTCACGCACGTACTTTCCGACACCACCCACAAACAAGAGCAAGAGCATTGTAAGAACGAGTGCAACCAAAAAGAGTGGTCAAAATCAAGCGGATGAGCGAGCAAGAGTGAACGCGAGTCACTGGGAGTGGCGATAGTGGGAGCACGACGGCGCTCACCTGCGCTGGCGTGGGTCGCGAGGAGGCTGATCGCAGCGAGCCCGGCGACGAGTGCGACGACGCCAACGACAGACGGCCGTCCGCGGCGAGCCATGACGACAAGCAGGCCCACGGCGAACGGGCTTCAACCTCTTTCCAGGCCGCGCGCCGAAGAGTCGAACCTTCGTGAATAAGTGTTGTAGTGCCGGCGGTGATACCTGGTGCTGGATTACGAGCGATTGAGAGGAATGAGCTAGGTGCGATCGACAGGAGGAGCGAGACGCGGTAAGGTGAGAGAGGCGGTGAAAGGGAAGGAGAAGAAGTGCAACTGTGAGTGCTAAGACGCACATAGGCGATTTTATTTGCTGAGAGCGAGTAGCGAGAGCGAGTCGCGAAGGGCACAACACTACTCGTGGCGGGCTATCCGCAATAATGCATCAGGAATTTGTGGCGGAAGGGCGGGGGGCGGCGAGGTGGCGCAGCAGCGACCGTCGTCGGAGGCGAGGCCCATCGGCGTGCATTCGCTCGAGCCATGCCCGATGGGTGCGCAAATGCATTAGCGCGATGGGCGGAGGTCGATGGGCAGAGCGGGATGCGCGGAGGTCGATGGGTGGAACGCGATGAAGGAACGACATGGAATATTGCAACGGGAGAAACGGAGGGCTGCACAAGCGGATGAGAGGGGGTGACGATGAAGTTGAGGATGGAGCAGCGAAAACTTGAACATGAACGAATTTTGTTTTTTGCGCCTAAGAAAGTAGGTCACGACACTTGCGACAGACGTAACCTGCTTTCTGACCGTCTTCGCTAGTTTCCACACGTCCTTGCTGCTCAGCTGAGAACGCGTTTCACCGCGGAAGGCGCTGGGATGAGGTGGGGTGTAGGGGTCGTTCATTTCGGAAATGTAATACATTATATTTGTTAGGCCCCTTGGCCTAAATCCGCTAAAGAATAGCGGGGCTGAATATATTGAAGAAAAAACGCGGCGGAAGACTTTGGTGGAGGAAGTCCTTAGCGAAATATGTGAAGAAGTAACTGACTGAAGATTAAATGATATTAGCAAATACAAGCAAGGTTGATATAGTATGCAACAGCAATTGTCGAAAAGTAGTTTGTGGGACTAGGAATGGGGAATGCAAGAAAACTAGAGTGCCACGTGGCATGCTGGAAATCCTGGAAATTTGAAAGGATAAGTTTGGGATGGGGTTCGGAACACTGTTTAGGGTGATTAGCCCTTGAACAGTAAAGTACCCCGTAACACTACCCCCTCCTAAGTGTTGGGAACAATAAGTCTTAAAGCGCCTCTGTCGTGTCGAAACTCAGGACACAAGCGAAGCAGTCCAAATCGAAGCATCGCGAGTCAACCCTCGGAGGTTAGGGTAACCGCATGGAGGTTACGCGGAATGTCAAAAAGTCAGCGACCTTTGACTTGACAAATACAGCGCGACAGCAAGGACAAACAACTGACTCGACATTGAGCAGTTGCCCGAGTCGCACTGTATCGAATCGCAACAGCAAAACAATTTAATTCTATCTATTCGTATTCCTTGTACTCTCATATAAAGCCTTGTATTTGCTTGTTTTAATCAACTCACTTTGCCCTCACATACTAGCGCAAGGTGGTTCAAGGACTTTTCATTCAAACGCTTCCGCTATTACAATCCTACTCAGACTTTAACTCTACAAAGATCCTAGGGCATCTCAGCCCAACATGGTATGAGAGCAGATAGAGTTCAAAGTTACTTTTTCTCTTAATACTTAATACAAGGAAAGACATGTCTACTAGGAAGGAGAGAAGCTCCTCCAACGGTTCTCCAGGCACTACCCCTACTCCACCTCCTGTCTCTGGTCTACAGACGGAAGAAGGGACTACCACGAGACCAGCAGCTGGGTCTACGGAAACGCCCGCAGGCTTCGATCCAAGCATGATGGAGAATTCTTCTCCTTCATGTCCTTCTACGAGCAGCACCAGCAAGGAGTACCTGCGCAGTCAAACAACAGCAACAACAACAACGTAACTCCTATGAGTCTCGACGGCTCATCCTACGCACGCGGAATTCAACAACAACAACAGCAGCCTACCTTTGCGCCGTACGAGCCCCAGCGTGGCTCCGTCAGCTTCATGCCGCAACCGCAATCTGCACCGGGACAAGAAAGGGCATTGGACGCATTACAAGTTCAATCGCAATTCGCGCATGTTCTCAAGCTGCAAATGACAAAGCCTTTCGACGGAAAGACTTCTTCACCTGGTCGTTCGAGTTCGAACTGATGATGGAAGGAGCACAGATTCTCGGCTTCTTCGACGGGTCCCTGCCATATCCAACAAACGGGACAAGATATGAGAAGCAGCAGTACACCTATCAATCAATGATGGCGTACACGATACTGCTAAGAAACATCACCCCGACCCAGCAGCAGAACATCAGGACTTACCGAGGCTACGGCAACTCCGCGGAGCTCGCGTACAACCACCTGAAGAACCTGTATCAAGCAACAGACAGCGTAAATCAAAGCAGGTAAATGGCGCAGTTGACAACAATTGAAATGAAACCAGGCGAGAAAGGCATGGCTTATATTAGCCGCTGCCGGCGAACTGCGCGACAAGCTTCTTCGATGTGGAGGGTCGATTTCAGAAGACGCCTTTGTCACGGTGGTCATCGGCGGTCTCAGCCCCCACTGGCGCTCCACTCGCGCCATATTACGAGCACACGGGAGGATTTCCGAAGCGGCACTCTGCGCGGAAATTCATGCCGAGCAACAGGACATGGACCTGCAAGAAGAAAGACACAAGAAGAAAACATTAGCACCGGGTTTTTGCGTTTCACACTCATCAGCGACGATACAACAACAACAACAATCGACAACAGCAACAAGTGAAGACGGTACCTCCGTTTTGCCACATCTGCAAGACTTCGGGACACCCTCGCACGCACTGCCCGTCTCGTCAGACAACACCACAGCGACAACTCCGGCCTTCAAGCTCCCAAGTTGCCTCAAACAAAAGCAAATCCGACGACCTCAATCCAGCTTCAACGACTCCAACAGGACAATCTGCACAAGGAGCAAGAACATTGTCAATTGCATGGTGAAGATA
>CANXME010000171.1:0-129086 GCA_948144175.1 Closterium sp. NIES-65 | reverse complement strand
AGGAGCAACATAGCGTGCCAAGATACTAAGAGGGTATGCAAGGTCAGGTCGTGTGCAGGTCATCAGGTACATGAGGCAGCCAACAAGCTCTGGGCAGCCAACAAGCCACTCGGCTCTACGGACTCATCCGAAGGTAGAGCTTGAGAGCGAGCCGGCGAGTAGACAAAGGAGTGGCCTGAGGCGAGGAGTACGTGAAGCCGAAGCGCTGAAGGACCTGCTGGCACCCATTGTGTGACTGATGTCAGGGTAATGGTGCGCTGTGCTCTGTCACGGGTAATCTGCCAGCCAAGGTAGCTGCGCAGTTCACCCAGGTCTGTGCACGTGTGTCTCTTCTGCAGCTCAGACTTCATGTGGGCGAGTCCAGGCAGTGTCAGCAGTGGCAAAGACCAAGTCGTCGACGTACACGAGGATGTAGAACGGTGCAAAGAGGTGTCGGTGCGGCAGAATCAACGACGGGTCGGCTGTAGAGGAGCAAACCCAAGAGCCGCAAGTGTAGTCCTCAGTGTGTCGTGCCACTCACGGGGCGCCTGGCGGAGATCGTAGACTGGCCGCCGGAGGCTCCACTGGGGTACTAGGGGGAAACGACCCAGTGAAGCCAGGTGGGTGGCGGCAGCCAGATCTCCTCGTGTAGGCTGCCCTGCAAGAAAGCTGTGCTTGAAGTCAAGAGAGTGAAGCTCGTAGTCGCGCTGAGCCGGCTATGTGCAGCAAGCACCCGAAGAGTGTTCATCTTTGGGGTGGGAGAGAAGGTCTGAAGTAGTCAACTCCTTGCCGCTGACTGAAGCCTCGAGCCACGTAACGCGCCTTGAAGACAGACGGAGAACGGCGGACGGCCGCTTCACCCTGAAAATCCACATGCCACTGACGATGTTCGCCCCAGGTGGGGGGAACCTCGTCGACGTAGGTGCTTGTGGACTTCCAGGGAAGCCATCTCTGTGTCCATGGCTGACAGCCGAGTGAGTGAGAGGAGTAGGGACCCTCAATCGCCTCAGCGTACGATCGAGGAGTCGGGATGTCTGGTGCATCTGGGTCTCCCTCAGGGGCAATCAGCGTGGACACCGAGATGAGGCAAAGCAAGCAGCAAAACACTGGAACTCCTCCTGCGTCGTCCTCAAGGACATCCGTGCTAAGAGCACACTCACCCCACGGAGGACAGACAGACTCAGACTCAGCAACGAGACTAGCGGCGTAGTCCAGACTACAGCGAGCAGCAAAGTCGACAAGCTCAGCAATCAAGGCAAACGCAGCAGTGGACTCAAAGGAAGGGTCAGTGACAACTGTAGCCAGGAGACGCGTGACAGTAGGACTGGCAGCACGAAGAGAGTCAGACTCCGGGTCAGTAAGAACAGGAAGAGAGGACTCTGGAGGAGACGGCAACGAGACACGCAAAGGAGCAGTGGAGGGATGTAGTGCCATCTGGTGTGTGCCTGGGGACCGTAGGAGGACGTGGACGCGGAGCACGACCACTAGTGTGAGAAGCACGAACAGGCGACACAGGACGAGACGCAGGCTCACGACGCTCAGCAAGACCTCCAGTAGGACCAGTGTAGGGAGAAGGAGCAGGTAGGGGGGAGGCAGGCTGTAATTGTGACGGCGACTGGACAGGCCTGTGGACACTCTAAGGGAGGAGCAGGACCAGTAGAGGGCGGGAGACCAAGAACCTGCTCAAGGAGCGGAACGAAGTACGGCCACGGCCGCGCAGCGCCTCCAGAAACCAGCAGGGACAGCACCAGTACCCCCACCGGCAGCACCAGCGCCAACAGCACCTCCAGCTCCAACAGCGCCAACTCCAGCGCCCTCAGAAGCACCAGCGCTTGCAGCACCTCCAGCTCCAACAGCGCCAACTCCAGCACCCTCAGAAGCACCAGCGCCAGTAGAACCACCAGCGCCAACACCCTCAGCAGCTCAGCTCCAGGAGCTCCAGCAGCACCAGCTCCAGCAGGGACCGTCAGCTCAAGTACCGCCCAGCAGCTCCAGCAGTACCTCCAGCACGGCTAACTCCAGCTGCCCCAGCAGCACCCCCAGTCCCAGTAAGCAACATTAGTACCTCCAGCTCCAGCAGCACGGCTCCAGCGCCGGGCAAACCACTCGCGCAGCTCCTGCGGAGAGATTAGCTCCCGCCTCGACGAAACACCGTGAGAGGCCACACGAGCAGACCCAACACCCCCAGGCTCTGCACCCCCAGGCTCAGCACCCCCAGGCTCAGCACCCCCAGACTCAGCACCCCCAGGCTCAGCACCCCTAGCAGCACCAGAGTCAACAACTACCTCGACAGCCTCGAGTGCATCTACTTGGGACACACCTGATGGGGCAGGACCCTGAGGGGGGAGGGGGTCTACCGGGGGTGGACCTGGCGCAAGGAAGAGCAGCGGCGGGGGGAGGGGCGCAGTGCGGTAGGGGAAGAGACGGTAGTAAGGCATCGACTCGTCAAAGGTGACGTCCCTGGGAGGACAGAACACGGCGCGAGGTGGGGTGGTAAAACTGCCAACCAGGCGCGTCAAGGGGGAAGCGAAGGAAGACGCAGGGAACAGCACGGGGGGACAGCTTGTCCGCAGACAAGTCGCGGACAAACGCCCGAGATCCCCTAGACCAGAAACGCAGACGCATCGCCAACCTTCCCCGTCCACCGCAAGGTGGGGGAGGTCTTTGGCAAGGAGACCCGGGGCTGAAGGTTGAGCTGATGCGCTGCGTACTGAACCGCAAACGGCCACAGAAAATGGGGGGCAGCCGTATGGATCATGGACGTACGAGCGACGTCCATGACCATGCCAATGCGGCGCTCAGCAATCCCATTTTGCTGTGGAGAGGCCAGAAGCGTGAAGGTCTGGCGGATGCCTTGTGCATGACAGAAGGCTCCCAGACGGGCAGAGGAAAACTCCCCGCCTCTGTCAGAGTGCAGACGTTGAACAGGAAAGTCCGAGCCGAAACTCTCTTTGAGCTGAAGACGAGCTGCGCGGATCCAGTCGATCAACACCTCAGTGACATCACCCTTGTTGCGCAATGGGAACACCGTGGTGTAACGCGAGTAGTCGTCAACCACCAACAGGAAGTAACGCTCGTGACCCTGGCCACGGACGCGGGCGGGGCCCCACACGTCCATGTGAAGAGTCTGCAGCGGAGCCTTTGTTAGAGGAAACTCGGAGGAGTGAGGGGGTGGCGCGCTGCCGCCCCTCGACGCAGGGAGCGTAGGTAGGGGCAGGCCCCAGAGGTAGGGGAGGGACCGGGGGAGACCAGAGACAAGGACACGGGAGGCCATGCCTCGGAGACGAGGCAGGGAGGGGTGACCAAGGCGGTGGTGCCAAAGGAGAGTCTGGTGGGACAGGAGACGACACGAGCAAGGAGCAGACTCAGGACCACACCTCGACGCTGCAGCAAACACCTGACTCGATGCAGCTACCTGACCAGACTCAGCAACCGGAGGAGACTCAGTAGTCAGTGTGTACAGGCTCGACCCCGGCCGACGGGTAAACGTGGCAAAGTGTCGGCCCGTCCGAGCACACGTGCAGTGGGTCACTCGCTGACTCGCAGGAGTGAACTGGTCAAACCCCCTGATCCGATAGATCAGCTCCACTCACCAAGTTCGTAGAGAACGAGGGGAGGTAGAGACCTGACAGGGTGCCAGAGGGGGCTGCCGGACACGGTAAGACAATGGAGAAGCTAGCAAGGACAGGACCGCCAGAGGGGTTCGCCAAGGAGACTGCAACCGGCCGACTAAGCGGCGTAAGCATGGTGCGGTCTCGAAAGAAGGAGCGGGAAGCACCCGAGTCAAGGGTGAAGGTGTGTAAGGCCTGAGCCGACGTGGTACCTGAAAGGGCAGACTCACCAGCACCTCGGGCAGCAGACGCACTAGCACCTAGAGCAGCAGCCTCAATGCCTGGGTCAGGCGGAACACACAGGTAACAGTCACCCTCAACACTATCAGACACAGCATACATGGCAGCAAGAATAACATCATAATCAAGATCAAAGATAGCAACCCCCGCCCTAGACAGATCTTCCCAGCGAGGGATCTCAGTGGCGTCAGGGAACTGGTGACGCCACGCGTCCATCAGGCGGCCAAAGCATCGCTGGGTGGAGTGCGGGCCCCCGCACTGCTCACCAGCGCGGTCGCCGATAAGGACGTAGGTTCAGGGACTAGTACCCCACCTCGCTGACGCCCAGCGTACCACTCACGAAGCTGCTGAGGGGATAGGGTCTCACGACTGCGCTGCTGCTGCTGGCGCGAACCACCACCGGATGCACTCCTCTGCGCAGAGCCGCGACCAGCTCCACCGCTGCCGCCGCCGCCTCCGCCACCTCCGCCGCCTCCACCACCTCCGCCGCCTCCGCCACCTCCGCTCCCTCCGCCACCGCCGCCGCCTCCTCCGCCTCAAATGCTGCCACCGACACCTCCACCCCCGCCACCACTCCCACCAACACCCCCACCCCCTCCACTGCCTCCACCACCACCTCCATCGCCCCCGCCAGCCCCTCCAGCGCCCTTGCCCCCCTTGCCCTTGCTGGTGCGGCGTCTCCCGCTAGGGGCAAACGCAGCGCCGACCGACTCGAAACGAACGAGGTCGGCCGCAGCAGCAGAAGCAACAGAGGGCAAGAGGGGGGAAGGGGAACACCCCTCAAAGACGGGGGTGCGAGGGTCACCACGAGAGGCTCCTACAACGACTATGCTCTTCTCTACTGCTAGGAGGCGCTCCTCGAGGAGGTCAATGGTGTGTGTGGTGGGGCAAACTGAGAGGAAGTGGTCCCTGACTAAGCGAAGGGAGTCAGGGAGCCGGGTGACTATGTAGTAGAGGGTGATGTACATGGGGGGGGGGTTCTTGGCACAGAACTCAGCAGGAAGCGCAGCGCGGTAGCGAGTGTCACTAGTGCGAAGGTGCGTAGTGAGGCCAGCGACTGTGGGAAAGGCAGCAAGGTCAGGGAACAGGTACGGCAACATGAGGTGGCTAAGAGCAGCAGTGGCAGGGGAAGAGTAGCGTGCAACTACAGCGTCGTACAAGGTCTTAGCACTCTTGTACTGACTAAAGTGCACACGCTTAGTGGTCGGTAAGTGGCGGCGCACAGCAAGACGGGCAGCAGCATCGCGTGTGGCCCACTGTGACCGAACAGTGCTGTCACCAGTAGTTGGCGGGGCAGGAGAGGCACCAGAGGTGAGATTGAACAGAGAGAGTCCGTCTGCCCTATCGCACTGTAGGAACTGCTGGAGGTCATCGACCCAGACCTCAAAGTCAACAGCACGACCCTCAGCATCAAAGGTAAGGACACTGGGGGTAGCCATGACAGCAGTGGTCTAACACGGAGTGATCTCACCAGTACGAGTAAGTAGGGCCGGGGCGCTCTGGTAGGAACAGGAGCGGCTCGACGGCACGGCGGCTCGGTGGCTCGGCTGCTGGGCGGCTCGGCGGCTCGGTTGCTGGGCGGCTCGGCGGCTCGGTTGCTGGGCGGCTCGGCGGCTCGGCTGCTGGGCGGCTCGGCTGCTGGGCGGTTCGGCTGCTGGGCGGCTCGGCTGCTGGGTGGCTCGGTTGGTGGGCGGCTCGGCTGCTTGGCGGCTTGGTGGCTCGGCTGCTCACCTGCGGGCGGCTCAGCGGTGTAGGGGCCGGGTAGAGGCGTCGACGGGGCCGCGAGAGGCGGCGAAGGGGCCGCGAAGGGCGGCGACGGGGCCGCTAGAGGCGGCGACGGGGCCGCGAAGAGCGGCGACGGGGCCGCTAGGGGCGGCGACGGGGCCGCGAAGGGCGGCGACGTGGCCGCGAGGGGCGGCGACGGGGCTGATAGGGGCGGCGACGGGCCCGCTAGGGGCGGCGACGGGGCCTTGAAGGGGCCGCGAGGGGCCTAGAGAGGTGGCGACGGGGCCGATAGGGGCAGCGACGGGGCTGCGAAGGGGCCGCGAGGGGCCTAGAGGGGCGACGACGGGGCCTAGAGGGGCGGCGACGGGGCCGCAAAGGGGCCGCGAGGGGCCTAGAGGGGCGGCGATGGGGCCTAGAGGGGCGGCGACGGGGCCGCGAAGGGGCCGCGAGGGGCCTAGAGGGGCGGCGACGGGGCCGCGAAGGGGCCGTGAGGGGCCTAGAGGGGCGGCGACGGGGCCGCAAGGGGTGGCGACGGGGCCGCTAAGGGTGGCGCGAGGGGCCTCTAGGAGGGCGCGACGTGAGGGCGGCCTACAGGGCGCGCCTCGGGCAGGAAGAAAAGATCGAGTTCAGTGGTGGGCCCTGAGAAGCGTTCCCACGAGGGAACCTGCTCTATACCATGTGAAGAATGAGGAATGAATGAACTAGGAAAGAGGTGGGTACAAGTAGGAAAACCTAGAAATGTTGTACCCCATATAGTCTACCCCACTACAGCCTACACAGACTAAAGCATATAAGTTTGACACTGATTTCGCCATTGGAGCTGTGCTACTCCAAGATTTCGGGAACAAGCTGCAGACGATAGCCTACGAATCACTCAAGCTGGAGGCAGCCGAACGCAACTACCCGATTCACGACAAGGAGATGCTCGCCATAATTCACGCGTTCAAACTGTGGCGCTGCTACTTGGTGGGCGCTGACGTCACTGTTCGCACGGACCAAAAGTCCCTACAGTAACTGCGAGCTCAGCCCAACCTCAACCCACGACAAATTCGGTGGCTGGATTACATGGAGAGCCACTTCACCTACCGCATCACGTACAAGAAAGGGGCGAATAACATCGCCGACGCCCTGACCCAACCGATAGTACAATCCGCTGCAGTACTCATCTCCCGCTCGAACCCATTACTTACCTGACTATTCACCCATGGCTACACTACGGACCCGTTCTTCACGACCGGAAATCATCAGCAGGCCACGACGTAGAAGGGGGATTATTAGCTAAAAGCCGGAACCAACCGGATTTGGGTCCCCGCTTACAGGCTGCTGCGTAAGCTCCTCATCCAAGAGGTCCACGATTTGAACTTCTCTGGACACTTCGGGGTTGATAAAACCCAGAAATTACTACACCGTCAATATTACTAGCCTGACTCCTCTAATGACGTGCAGCGATATGTGTCCTCATGCAGGGTGTGCCAAGCCATGAAATCAACACGTCAACGACCAGCTGGGTTGCTGCAACCCCTCGAGCCACCCGAACGACAATGGATTTTGTCACGGGGATGCCAGTTGGGCCATCCAGCAACGACGCCGTATTTGTCGTCGTCGATCGCTTCACGAAGATGGCGCATTTTGCCCCATGCCGAACGACAATCACAGCCAAGGAAACTGCGCGCCTCTTCATCTCAACGGTCGTGCGACTGCAAGGAATCCCTTCGGCGAACATCAGTGACCGAGACCCGAAGTTCACATCGACATTTTGGAAGGAGACATGGGCGCAGTACGGCACGAAACTACAGTTCTCATCGGCATACTGTCAAACCATATATGTGCTAGTTGTATGTAAGCTATAGTGGGGTAGCCCATATGGGGTACAACCCAATATTAGGTTTAGTACTTGTACCCACAATTCATTCAATGCACTCATTCCTGCATGCTATACTGACATGGTTTCAAAACAGTAGTTCCGTAGGACCGTTTTTTTTTCGGGCCCACCATACTTAGCTTCCGGTTGCGGTTACTGTATTACCCCACTACCCTACGTCGCGCTGCCCCGCGCATGCCCTGCCTTGTCCCGCGTCGCGCTGCCTCGCGCACGCGCTGCCCTGCCCCGCCTGGCGTCACCCAGCGCCAGTGCCCTGCCCTGCGCCAGCGCCCTGCCCTACGCCAGCGACCTGCCCTGCGCCAGCGCCCTGCCCTGCGCAAGCGCCCTGCCCTGTGTCAGCGCCCTGCCCTGCGCCGGCGCCCTGCCTTGCGCCACCGCCCTGCCCTGCGCCAGCACCCTGCCCTGCGCCAGCACCATGCCCTGCGCCAGCGCCCTGCCCTGCGCCGGCGCCCTGCCATGCGCCGGCGCCCTGCCCTGCGCCAGCGCCCTGCCCTGCGCCTGCGCCCTGCCCTACGCCCGCGCTGCGGCCCTGCGCGTCGCACCCTACGGCAGCCCGCGCGTCGCACTCCGCTGCAGCCTGCGCGTCGTGCCTTAAGGCAGCCCACAAGTCGCGCACTGCTGCCTAACGCGTCGCGCTTTGCTGTAGCCCGCGCGTCGCGCCCTAAGGCAGCCAGTCACGTTGCGCTCTGTTGCCCCTCGCGTCACGCACTGCTGCAGCCTGCGCCAGCGCCCTGCCCTGCCCGTGTTGGCGCCCAGCCCTGCGCTTGCGCCCTGGCCTGCGCCCGCGCCCTGGCCTGCGCCAGCGCCCTGCCCTGCGCCAGTGCCCTACTAAACCCTAAATAAAATTAAAATAATAATTAAAAAAAAATCCCTAGGTGCTTTCGCCCTAGGAGTTACTACCTGCTGCTGCCTGCTACTGCCCTGCTCTGGCTGCACGCCGCCCTGCTCTGGCCGCGCGCCGCCCTGCTGCTCTTGCTGCTGCTACTACTCGTGCTACTGCCTTCACTCCGTACTGCCCTAGAGGTTGTGCTGCTCCTAGCTTGCCCGCCATGACTTCCCTTTGTCGTACCGGTGGGAGTGGTGACGGCGGTGGTGGCAGCAGTGGGAGTGGTGGCGGCCGTAGTAGCAGGCCCTGTGGCACTGTTTGGTGCGGAGTGTCTGGTGGTGGCCAGATGCAGCTACGGCGGCGTCCGACCCTTACGCCCCGGCAGCTTCGTGAGTGGCTTTACCAACGTGGGCCGTCTCAGAGTCCGGGTCGCTGCCCGTACGTCATTCAGGCAGGTCGACGAGCTGGTGAGACCTATGGGACACCTGGTCACGCACAGTCTCGCTGCTTCGCCTATTTGACTGGCGTCTGGCGCACAGAGTTTGGCGACGAGGCTGAGATCCCCCCCCTGGCTTGAGCTGCTTAGGTCGGGCGTTGCTGTCTTTGCTTTAGACTATGACGCCATCCCTACTGCCATGTCTGCTTTGCCTGGTGGTGCTGAGAGTGACTATCACCTATGTGTACAGTACGACCTCGGTATAGAGGTTGCTGCTCTAGGTGCTAGTGAGGCTGCTGTCTTAGGTGCTAGCGAGTCTGCTTCCTCAGGTCCTGCGCCTGCTGAGGCCTTGCACACCTTCATGCTTGACTCAGGTGCTTCCCGCTGCTTCTTCCGTGACAGTACTGCACTCACACCACTCGCTGCACCAATTGCAGTCTCTCTGGCTGACCCCTCAGGGGGGTCGAGTCTTTACACACTGACGACTGCGCCTCCTAAGGTAGCTGCTACTGGTCAGGTTTCTGCGTCAGGTCGGGTAGCCTCCCCTTGTGAATGTCGCTCCCTGGCGCACCAGACTCTTCTCTAGCACCACCGCCTGGGCCACCCCTCCCTGCCACGTCTACGTAGCATGCACCGTCGCCTCCTTGTGTCTGGTCTTCCTAGGTCTCTCCCTCCCCTCCCTGCCTCACCTGCGCCGCCTTGCCTTCCTTGTGTTGAGGGGCGGCAGCGCGCCGCTCCTCACTCCTCCTCGTTTCCCCCGACTGAGGCTCCTCTGCAGACCCTCCACTTGGACGTGTGGGGCCCAGCCCGTGTTCGTGGACAGGGCGGTGAGCGGTACTTTCTGCTGGTTGTCGACGACTACTCGCTGTACACCACGGTCTTCCCCTTGCGCACCAAGGGTGAGGTCCCTGCTGTCCTCATCCCTTGGATCCGAGCAATTCGCCTCCGGCTCCGCCGCAGGTTCCGCCAGGACCTTCCTGCCCTGCGTCTGCACTCTGACAGAGGTGGTGAGTTCACCTCCGACCTCTTGCAGTCCTTCTGTCAGGGGGAGGGCATTGAGCAGTCGTTCACACTTCCGCGCTCACCACAGAAAAATGGGGTTGCTGAGCGCCGCATTGGCTTAGTCATGGAGGTCGCTCGTACCTCCTTGATTCATGCAGCGGCTCCCTATTTTCTGTGGCCGCTTGCAGTCCGGTACGCAGCGCAACAGCTCAACCTCTCGGCCCGTGTCTCCTTGCCGGAGACCTCGCCCACACTGCGTTGGACGGGGAAGGTTGGCGATGCGTCGAGTTTCTGGGTCTAGGGTGCTCGTGCCCTTGTCCGCGATACGTCCGCAGACAAGCTCTCCTCCCGCACCATTCCCTGTGTCTTCCTTGGCTTTGTCCCTGACGCGCCTGGCTGGCAGTTTTACCACCCCACCTCGCACCATGTCTTCCCCTCTCATGACGTCACCTTTGACGAGTCGGTTAATTTCTACCGTCTCTTCCCCTACCGCACTGCCCCTCTCCCTCCCCCGCCGCTTTTCCTCGCTCCAGGTCCCCCTCCGGTAGACCCCCTCCCCCCTCACGGTCCTGCTCCTTCAGGTGTGTCTCAGGTAGACCCGCCCCCGGTGGCTGAGCCTGTAGAGGTCACTAGCAACTCAGGTGCTGCTGCGGGAGGTGCTGCCGGGGGCACTGCGTCTGGGGGTGCTGAGCCTGCGCGTGAGGTGCTGGGGAGTGCGAAGCCTGGGGGTGCTGAGCGTGCAGCTGCGGAGTCTGGGGGTGCTGAGTCGGAGGGTGTCAGGTCGGGGGGTGCTGAGTCTGCTGGCGTTCCTCTGGGTCTCGTTTCACGACATGGGCCTGTCTCACCACAACAGGCACGAGAGTGGCTTGCGTCGCGTACCCGCCTGAGGACTCGTGCTGCTAGAGCTGCTTGTCGTGGAGGTGCTGGGAGTGCTGGTGTCTCTTGTCCTGGAGGTGCTCGTACTGGAGGTAGTGGAGCTGCCGGGACGGTACTGCTCCTGGAGTTGGAGGTGTCGGCTTTGGGGGTGCTGCTGTAGGAGGTACTAGGGGTGGAGGCCCTGGAGCTGGTGCTGTCGACCCTGGCGTTGGAGACCCTGGAGCTGGAGGTGCCGGTTCTGGGGGTGCTGCTGCTGGAGGCCCTGGAGGTGGTACTCTCGACTCTAGAGTTGGGGACCCTGGGGCAGGAGGTGCCAGTTCTGGGGGTGCTGCTACTGGTGGCGCTGGAGCTGGAGGTTCTGGAGATGCTGGAGGAGCTGGAGCTGCAGGTGCTGCTGCTGGAGGCCCTAGGGCTGGAGGTTCTGGAGCTGTTGGAGGCGCTAGAGCTACTAGTACAAGTGGCACTGTACCGCCGTGACTGTTTTTCGTTCCGCCGTCACTGTCGTCTTTGCCTCCGCCTGACTCCGTGCTTCGCTAGGTTCTTAGCCTCTCGTCTTCTACTGGCCTCCCGTTACAGCCCGGCGCACCACTGCCTGCTCCTTCTCCTTACACTGAGCAGACAGACTTGCTTACAGAGCGTCGCGAGCCTGCGTCTTGTCCTGCCTCGCCTGTTCGCGCGCGTCGCACTGGTAGTCGTGTTCCTCGTGAGTGTCCGCCTCCTGTCCCTGGCACGCACGCTATGGCACTTCGTCCTTCATCTGTTCCATAGCATGTTCCCCTACTGTCTCCTCCTGCGTCTTCTCTGCCTAACCTTCGGGACCCTGAGTCTGACCTGGTTCGTGCTGCTCACCCTACTGTCATGCGTCTGCTAGCCACTGTTGTCACTGACCCGTCGTTTGAGTCTGCTGATACGTCTGCCTTAGAATCTAAGCTTGTTAACTTCGCTGCTGCCTGTCGTCTCGACTTTGCTGCTAGTCTTGTTGCTGAGTCTGAGTCTGTCTGTCCTCCGTCCATCGGGGGTGAGTGTGCTCTTGGCACGGACGTCCTTGAGGACAGGCAGGAGGACTTTGAGTGTCTTACGAAGGAGCTGCTGGAGGTAGTGTTGCTGCCGGGCAAAGAGCAGGAAACTCGCATAAGAGTGCAGTGCTGCCTTACCGAGTCGGATGACTATGACATGCTGCTCGGCATGGAGCTCTTGTATAAGGTGGGAGCCATTATCTGCACGTGGCGCGAGCAACTGTTATTCCGCACTGAATTCTGGGAGGAGGATAGACCGTTGGGAGAGCTACCGGTAAGATTTGTGAAGACAGAACCGAAGAAGGCGTGGAAGGCAAGTACGGAGATGCCCAAGCCTGAACGGGGGAAAAAGGGAGGAGAGGGCAGAGTAAGGGAGGGAGCTGACGGATTAATGGGGCCGAAAGTCTTGAAAGCGCAAGGGGTGACCCTGGTGGAGCTGTTCGGGGGGTTGGGGGCAGGACTGGCAGCAGCGCTAGAAGCGGGGATGGAGATAAAGAGATGGATATATGTGGAGATTGATCCAGTGGTGAGAAGGATGGCATGGGAGCACGCGAGGCAGCTGTAGGAGAAGTATCCATATCAACTCCAGAGGCGGGTGATAAAGGAAGCAAAGCAGGGAACGACGTGGGACGTTAATGAAATCACCAAGGAAATGGTGCTCTCCTGGGGAGAAGTAGATCTGCTGGTGGCTGGATGGGAATGCCAAGGCACCTCACGAGCAGGCAAGGGAAGGGGATTATAGTACGAGAGGACAGCACTGCTAAGCAAGTTGCTGGAAATCATGGCCTGGATGAAGGAAGGGAACAGCAAGTATGCTTATGTCATTGAGCATGTGGACATGGACGGAGACATGCGGGAGCCGGTCAGGGAGGTGAAAGAGCTGGTGGAAGCCTGCCTGGGAAGGGGCGTGAGCTGGGATGGCGCACAGTCGGGAGCCAGATGCCATCGCGTGCGCCGCTTCTGGCAGAACGTGATACCTGGAAGGGAGCTGAAGGATAGAGTGGGAAGGGTGGCGCGAGAGCAGGACAAGACAGTGCAAGACATCCTAGAACCAGGGTGGGTGGCGGCGGAGGTGGTTAAACGAGACCATCCGAGACAATATCAATGCAATCGGGTAGGGGAACCCCGATGCGCCTGGCCCACGCTGGTGGCGTACCCGAAGGCGAGAGGATTCAAGGAAGAAGAGGGGGAACCAGGGCCAGGCATGGTGTACGACCACAACAAGGCTTGGTGGGAGGAACCAACGGCGATTGAAAGAGAGCAAGCAATGGGCTATGCTCCGGGGGCAACGGCAGCAGCAGGAGTGTCAGAGCAAGAGAGGAGGGCGGCAATTGGCCGGGCAATAGATCTACACTCACTCACTTGGCTGTTGAAGGAGATGCAGCAGGGCAGGAGGCAAGAGAGACGGGAGGGGACACCGGCGTTTGCAGCAACGAGGTCAGCCGCAGAGGAAGGGAAAACCTGGGAGCTGGGGGCAGACTTGAGTGTGGAAGTGGCGGCAGAGATACAGGAGACGTTGAAGCAGCACAGAAAAACCTTTGCGTACACTCTACAAGAACTGGGCAGGTACAAGGGGAGACAGTTGGAGATTAACCTTACCACGGAGGTGCCGATCTACCAGCGAAAAAGGCGAATGAGTGTGGAGGATCTGAAGGTGTGCACTGAAAAGTGCGAGGAGCTGCTGGCAGCAGGACTCATACGCCCCTCGGAGTCAGACTATGGAGCAGCCACCGTTGTAGCAGCTCGCACCGACCTGACTGGGGAAGTACTCTCGAGAAGAATGTGCGGTGACTACCGCGAGCTCAACAAAGTCATGAAGCAGGACCGGTACCCGATGCCCTCAGCCGAAGAAATTTTTGATAAGTTGCCCGAAGTAGTGATCTTTTCTACGTTAGATATGAGGCAGGGGTTTAACCAGATAGAGATCAGGGAGGAGGACAGAAGGAAAACATCGTTTCACGGGCCTAATGCGCTGTACGAATGGAACACTATGCCATTTGGGATGCGCATGGCTTCAGCCGTGTTTCAGCGGGCGATGGACCAAGTGTTGAAGGGAATACCATCAGCTGCCTGTTACATCGATGACGTGCTGATCTTCAGCAGTAGTGACGAGCAGCACGCGCAAGATCTGAAAACAACCTTGGATGCCATAGCAGCTGCCGGGCTCACCTGTCACCCGGGAAAGTGTAAAATAGCGAGGAGAGCAGTGGGATATCTGGGATTTGAGATAAAGGGAGGGAGAATCGGGATTCAGGAAGCCAAGGTCGGAGTGTTGGACCGGCTAGAAGCACCTAAGGATAAGAGCGCGTTGAGGGCCCTATTGGGTTTCTTGAACTATTACCGCCGTTTCGTGCCGAATTTCAGCAAGAGGGCACACTGCCTCAATCAGCTGCTGAGAGAAGGGAAGGCATGGGAGTGGGGGGAGACAGAGGAGGCGGCAAGAAGAGATTTGCTGGATGCAGTGAAGACAGGATCTCTGCTGCAGATACCAAAGGAGGGCGCTCCCTTTGTGTTGTACACAGATTGGAGCAAGACAGGCATGGGAGCGGTTCTCTGCCAAGAGGTGGGAGGAGAAGAGAGGGTGATAGCATTCGCCAGCCGCAGCTGCAGCCCGACCGAGGCAAACTACTATTCATACGAGGGAGAGGGGCTAGCAGTGGTGTGGGGAGTGTGTCACTTCCGCGTCTACCTGCAAGGAGTACAGTTCACTCTAGTCACCGACCACCAGCCACTGCTGTGGCTAATGAAGACTCCGCTGCTGACAGGGAGGAATGCGCGGTGGGCCATGCGATTGCAAGAATTCGATTTTGAAATCAAGCATAGGGCTGGAAAGACCTTACAGCACGCAGACGGACTCTCTCGCAACCCTCCAGCAGTAAACCCAGCCGCACAGCTAGCAGCAGCCGCTCTGGGGGCAACCGGGAATGAAGCAGCGGGCAGAGGAGAAAGCAAAATGGCAGACATATGGGATGATGAAGAAGCGATCGCTTGGATTCGGGGGGAGCAGAACCTGGATGAGCCGACTTCAGACAGGGCACAGGCTAGAGGGCAGTATTATCGGTGGGTGCAAGAGCAACTGCAACTGAAAACTCAGGACGGGTGGAAGGTGGTGCCACAGAAACATGAGAGGCGGGAAATCATCAAAGGGGTGCACGATAAGTTGGGGCATTATGGTGGGGCCCGGACGAGACAGCTTTTGAGTACTACATACTGGTGGGCAGGCATGCGGCGAGAAGTGGTGAAATGGGTGGCCAATTGCACTTCATGTCAGAGGAACAAAGTTACGTTGGAGAAGGGGAGAGAGGAGCTGAGCTCACTGTCGATCCGCGGGTTGGGATTCAGGTGGTCACTCGACTTAGCGGGAGAGCTGCCCCTCTCACGTCGCGGGCAACGTTACATCTTAGTGATGGTGGAACACACGTGCAAATGGGTGGAGGAGAAGGTGCTGCCAAGCAAGAACAGCGGATTAATCGCAGAGGCATTTCGTGATCAGGTGATAGTGCGGTTTGGGGCTTGTGGGGAGGTATTGACAGACCAGGGGACCGAATTTCAAGGACAGTTCAAGGATCTGCTTCGGGAGATGAAGATAGCACATCGCAAGACGTCCCGTTACCATCCGCAGTCAGACGGCTTGATAGAGAGGCTGATTCAGACGTTGAAGAAGGGCCTCAGGGTGTACAGCGAGCAACACAAGCGTGATTGGGATGAGGAGCTGCCGTGGGTGCTAGCTGGGTACAGGTTTACCAAGCAAGCAGCGCTTCGAGATCTTTCACCATACTACATGCTGTATGGCAGAGAACCAGTCCTACCTGTAGATGCTCCCAAGCTATTGGCCGCCACCATCAGCACGGACAGGGCAGACGACTGGGCAGCACTGGCCCACCGCAGGGCAGAATACCTCAAGGAGCTCATGCCCGCGGCTCTGGAGAATCTGCACGTAGCTCAACTGCGAGATGCCAAGAGGTATCAGCAGAGGAAGGAGGGTGGCAAGGAGCGGCAGGACAAAGGAGTAGAGGAAGGAAGGGAAGTGTACTTGCGCCGGGCCAAGGGTGACACGCTGGACATGGCGGTTGGAGCAGAGCGATGGAGGGTCAAGGAAGTGCGACCATCAGGGGTGCTGGTATTGGCAGACGAGAAAGGGAGGGAGCAACGAGAGCATGTGACCAACGTCGCAGTGGCAGGAAAGGCAGTGCCCAAGCTGACGGGTCCCGTGACCAGAGCCGCCAAGGCCCGGGCTGTGGCACGAGAGGGGGCAGGGATGCATGGACACTGAAGGGGAAGAGGGGGAGGAGATGGAACCTGGGACGAGGAAAGGGGGAAGGCGGAGAGCAGAGAAAGGAAGATGTGATGTGAGGAGAGAAGGCAAGCAGGGAAGCGCAAGAAGAGCACAAGGGTGGAACAGAGGGTGAGGTCACAACAGCTGTCGCACTATTAAGCTTGGCTATGAGCCATGGCTGAAATATTGCAGCAGCAAGGGTAAGTTGTTGTGTTTGCTTTTACTTGTTTTCGTTTCACTGTGTACTATACTGTACTGTGCTTGCTATTCCGTTTTGGGAGAGAGTTGGTGGGGCAGGTTCCGAGGGGGTTGGTGTGCCCAAGGCGCGAGGGAATTGGGAGGAGAAACCCAATGCATGCGGTGCGAAGTTGGATGGCGGTGGGAAAGCTGGATTCCAGCTAGCTCGTAGGTGGCCAGCTAGCACCCTGGGAGTGCACCGAAGAGGTTTCTTCGCGCACCAGGAGCCAGAAGGCCACGCTAGGAGGTAACTAGGATAGATCTGGAGGGGGTTTGAATGTTTGCTTGCTTTTTGCTTGTTTGTTCCTTTCGTACTGCAAATTTGACTTCAATTCAAAGCTAGCAGTGTTAGGAGCTCAAGCAATAGTCTGCGCACAGCACTGGTATTGCGGGGCGCGTTCCTAGGATGCATGGACACTGAAGGGGAAGAGGGGGAGGAGATGGAACCTGGGACGAGGAAAGGGGGAAGGCGGAGAGCGGAGAAAGGAAGATGCGATGTGAGGAGAGAAGGCAAGCAGGGAAGCGCAAGAAGAGCGCAAGGGTGGAACAGAGGGTGAGGTCACGACAGAACTGCTTCCCGAGGAACTCCCCTCCCCGGTCAGAGTGCAGCATCAACACCGACTTCCTTGTCTGCCGCTCAGCCACCGCCAGCCACTGCACGAACATTGGCAACGCATCTGACTTCTTGGCGACCGGCTTCACCCACACGTAGCGGGTATTGCGGTCCTTCAACAACAAGAAGTACAGGCTGCCATCCTTGGCAGCCACGCGGAACGGCCCGCACAGGTCGACGTGCACGACGTCCAGCACGTCGTCGGCGTCGGAGCCTTGGTCGGGAAAGGTGTGCCGCGCCAGCTTCCAGCCGACGCATGAGACACACGGTGAGTCGGCGCCCGTCGCCGACTTGAGGTCCAGCCCAATGGCGACCTCGTTCTTCGCCGAGCTCCTGATGGTGTCCATGCCGACGTGCGCAAGTCTAGCATGCATCCTGTCCGGCGCCGACTTCGTTTTCGAGACGATCGCCCGCAGGGCCACAACCTCCGTCGTGGGCAACGTCGACCTCGTTGAGCAGGGACGCAGGTCGGTGCAGAGGACACGCCCGGAATACGTCGCCCAACCGAGCACCTCACCCGTTGCCGAGACGAGCAGCATCCCGTCGCCGTCCTCTTGCAGCTTCACGCCGTGCTCCTTCAGTTGGCCGGACGACAGCAAGTTCGCCCGCACACCCGGGACGTACAGCACGTCGGGGATGAGCACCTGTTTCCCGGCCTCCCCTTGCAGAGCGACGGTGCCGCGGCCCTGGACATCCTGCAGTGCCCCATTGAAGCCGCGCACGTGCTTGATGGAGCTGCTCAGCTGCAGGTCGACGAAGACTTCCTTCGTCCCCATCAGGTGGTGGGAGCAACCGCAGTCGAGCAGGACCACCGCCGGGTTCGCCTGCACAGCTGCCGCCACCGCGTGGAAGTCCTCCCCGGCCTCTGGCGCCAGCGAGACGGTCGGCTCCACGACGCCGACCAGCGAGCATGACGTCGTCTTGTCGTCCCGCCCCTTGCCGCCTGCAGAGGAGTCGGCGTCATTCGCCGGGGTCGACGGCGTCGACTGCTTCTCCTTGCGCGGCTTGTTTCCTCCTCGACAAGGACGACGACTGCCAGACCTCCCGCGGCCTCCCTTGGCGTCGTCGTAAACGAAGTCATTGCGGTCGGGGCACTCGTAGGAGAGGTGATCGGGGTCGCCGCACAGCCAGCACTCCCGTCGTCGACCTCCTCCTCCTCGACCGCTGTCTTTGGCCGACTTCTTCTTGTCGGCGTCCTTGCTCGGCTTCCACCCACTGCTACCGCCGCCACCCGACTGCCCACGCTGCCCTAGTCGGCCTCCTTGCTTCGTCGGGGCGACGAATTTGGCCTGCGCCAAGAGCTCCTGGGATCGCTCGGCCTCCTGCATCGCCTCGTCCTGCAGGATGTACGAGGTCAAGTTGTCCTCATTGAGCGTCGCCCTCGTGCTCGGCGCCATGGACAGCCGCTTCAGCAGGTTGTAGCTGCTCGAGAGTCCCTGCATGACGTGGGTGACGTACGACGCCGTCGAGTACTACGCGCCGGCCATCTTGATGGTGGCGAGTATTCGCCGTGCCCGGTTGCAGTAGTCCGCCGCCGTCTCTTCGTCGCCCATATGCAGGTGCGTCAGCTGTCCCTCTAGCTGAGCGATGAACAAGTCGTCGGTGACTTGATAGGTCGACTCGATGAAGTTCCACGCCCGGTGGCCGGCGTCGAGGTACTCTCGGCACCACTTCAAGGCGATCTGCACGCCCGGCGAGCAGCACCGCGAGATGACCGTGAAGGTCAAAAACTGCACGGCGCGAAACTCCGCGCGCAGGTCGGGGTGGTGCTCCCCCGGCGTCGCCACGGTCCCTCGGGCGAAGGCGATCAGCCCGGCCATCTCCAGCTGGGGCTCAATGGCTTCCTTCTAGGTGAGGATGTCTTGTCGACCAACGAGCGGCGGGGTGACCGAGATCCTGTCCGGCGTAAACCTAAAGTAGCCGTAGCTCGGTGCAATCCCGCCCGCCGTCACCTGGGTCGCCGACATCGGCGACAAACCACTTCGTCGTCCTCCGACGTCGCCCAGCGAGGAGCCTGCAGCCGCCGACTACTGCACCCCTCACGCCTGAACGCCGCCGACTTCATCGGCGTGAATCACACCACGCTGCCTCGACGTGCCTCCCGCACTGCTGCCGACTTGGCCACCTCCGGCGTTGACGCCCACGTCGACGCCGCCTTCGTTGGTCATCGGTCGAGGAGAAGCTGGTCGTGAAGTGGGATGTTCCGTCGCCCACATGGAGCGGAGTCCTGCCTCAACGACTGCCCAGGGTATCGCCCCGTACTCTTGGGCCTCATGGCGTCTCCTCGCATCCTCCAGCCGTCCCTCCAGGGTGTCCATCACCTCGGCGTCGCCTACGCGCACGCTAGTGACTACACGGGTGCCGGTCTACGAACACGATCAGTAAGTGCTAATTCGGCTAGACTGAACTACGTCGCGGTGTCGTCCATGCTCACCGCACCATGCGGAGATAACTGCTGCAACGGGAGCTAGACTACGGGCTAGGCACGTGTGCTCGTGTGATCTCTGCGTTCGTTCACTTAGTCGTTTCCTTGTGTTCACGCTTCTTGCTAGTTCACGGGGAGAATTGGCAAGAGTTTCACTAGGAAAACATGACAACAATGATGGCAACAACATTGGCATCACAGACTACATCAGTGCTAGCTAGGCTGCTGGTCTACCTCCAGCGCAGCATAGTCGACCGCGCTCCAGCGCAGCAGCGCTCGCACCGCTCAAGCGTTGCAGAGTAGCGGTTCGCCAACGTTGCAAGTCCACGGTGTGCTAGTGCTGCAGCAAGTCGGCTGCACAGCGTTGCACCCGCAGGACAACGGTGCACCTACTTCACAGGTGCGCGCAGCTGGTTGGTGCGCACTTCCCTGTCACGTGCACAGCGCAGACGCCTGGCAGACTCCACGCCAGCGACTGTGCCCACCAGCCACGTCGACCTCGAGATACCACCCCCGAGGTCGGCCTCGCAGACTCCACCCTGGCGACACTCGCGCACGTCGCCGGGGTATTCCGGTCGACCGGGCAACCACGCCTGGCCGACCAGCGCAGTCCGTAGTCGGGCACGGATGCCCGGCGTCCCCAGTCTGGCGTCCAGGCGCCCAGGACGCCTTCCGAATCCCCAGGTCGGCGCCCAGACGCCCAGGACGCCGAGCAAACCCCCAGAGCGGCGTCCCTCCTCCCAGGACACCGACCAGATTCCCAGGTCGGTGTCTGGGCCCCCCGGGACGCCCAGGTCGGCGTCCGGACCCCCAGGACGCCGTGCAGGCGCCCACGACGTCGACCAGGCGCCCGGGTAATCGTGGCGACGCCCATCTCAGCGTCCAGCTTCCCAGGACGCCGTCCAGGCGTCCGGGACGCCAACCAGGCGTCCAGGGCGGCATCCTCCTGCTCGGCGCCCTACAGCCAGGCGCCCTCCAGCTTGGCGCCCTTGCAGTGGCCCCCGTGCCCACTGCTGTAGGTCGGCTGCAGCCCCCGGACATCCGACCACAAGGTTGGCTCCGCCCAAGCGAGGACGGGGCCTTACAACGAGACCGTTGACATTCCCCCTCCCCCCTCTTGCCCTCTGTTGCTTCTGCTGCTGCGGCCAACCTCGTTGGTTTCGAGTCGGTCGGCGCTGCGTCTGCCCCTAGCGGGAGACGCCGCACCGGCAAGGGCAAGGGGGGCAAGGGCGCTGGAGGGGCTGGCAGGGGCGGTGGAGGTGGTGGTGGAGGCAGTGGAGGGGGTGGGGGTGGTGGTGGGAGTGGTGGCGGGGGTGGAGGTGTCGGTGGGAGCAGTGGAGGCGGAGGAGGCGGCGGTGGTGGCGGAGGGAGCGGAGGCGGCGGAGGTGGCGGAGGCGGCGGCTCCGGCGGTGGAGCTGGTCGCGGCTCTACGCAAAAGAGTGGGTCCGGTGGTGGTCAGCGCCAGCAGCGGCAGCGCAGTCGTGAGACCCTGTCCCCTCAGTAGCTTCGTGAGTGGTACGCTGGGCGTCAGCGAGGTGGGGGTACTGGTCCCTGCACCTACGTCCTCCGTACAGGCGACCGTGGTGGTGAGCAGTGCGGGGGCCCGCACTCCACCCAGCGCTGCTTCGGCCGCCTGACGGACGCGTGGCGTCACCATTTCACTGACGCCGCTGAGATCCCTCGCTGGGCATCCTGTCTAGGGCTGGGGTTGCTATCTTTGATCTTGATTATGATGCTATTCTTGCTGCCATGTATGCTGTGTCTACTAGTGATGAGGGTGACTGTTACCTGTCTGTTCCGCCTGACCCGGGCATTGAGACTGCTGCTGCTCTAGGTGCTAGTGAGGCTGCTGCTCTAGGTGCTAGTGCGTCTGCTGCCCCAGGTGCTGGTGAGTCTGCTCTCTCAGGTACTACGTCGGCTCAGGCCTTACACACCTTCACCCTTGACTCGGGTGCTTCCCGCTCCTTCTTTCGAGACCGCACCACACTTACGCCGCTTAGTCGGCCGGTTGCGGTCTCCCTGGCGGACCCCTCTGGGGGTCCTGTCCTTGCTAGCTTCTCCATTGTCTTACCGTGCCCGGCAGCCTCCTCTGGCAACCCATCCGGTCTCTACCTCCCCTCGTTCTCTACGAACTTGGTGAGTGGAGCTGACCTATCGGATAGGGGGGTTGACCAGTTCACTCATGCGACTCAACGGGTGACCCACTAAACGTGTGCTTGGACAGGCCGACACCTGGCCACGTTTACACGTCGGCCGGGGTCGAGCCTGTACACACTTACTACTGAGTCTCCTCCGGCTGCTGAGTTTGGTCAGGTAGTTGCATCGAGTCAGCTGTTTGCTGCAACGTCCAGGTCTGGTCCTGAGTCTGCTCCCTGCTCGTGTCGTCTCCTGTCCCACCTGACTCTCCTCTGGCACCACCGCCTTGGTCACCCCTCCCTGCCTCGTCTCCGAGGCATGGCCTCCCGTGTCCTTGTTTATGGTCTCCCCCGGTCTCTCCCTCCCCTACCTCCGGGGCGTGCCTTTACCTGCGTCCCCTGCGTCGAGGGGCGACAGCGCGCCGCCCCTCACTCCTCCGAGTTTCCTTCGACAGAGGCTCCGCTGTAGACTCTTCACATGGACGTGTGGGGCCCCGCCCTCGTCCGTGGCTAGGGTCACGAGCGTTACTTCCTGTTGGTGGTTGACGACTACTCGCGTTACACCACATTCTTCCCCTTGTGCAGCAAGGGCGACGTCACTGAGGTGTTGATCGACTAGATCCGCGCAGCTCGTCTCCAGCTCAGAGAGAGTTTCGGCTCGGACTTTCTTGTTCTGCGTCTGCACTCTGACAGAGGCGGAGAGTTCTTCTCTGCCCATCTGGGAGCCTTCTGTCGCGCACAGGGCATCCGCCAGACCTTCACGCTTCCGGCCTCTCCACAGCAAAATGGGATTGCTGAGCGCCGCATTGGCATGGTCATGGACGTCGCTCGTACGTCCATGATCCATGCGGCTGCCACCCATTTTCTGTGGCCGTTTGCGGTTAAGTACGCAGCGCATCAGCTCCACCTTCAGCCCCGGGTCTCCTTGCCAGAGACCTCCCCCACCCTGCGGTGGACGGGGAAGGTTGGCGATGCGGCTGCGTTTCGGGTCTGGGGATCTCGGGCGTTTGTTCGCGACTTGTCTGCGGACAAGCTGTCCCCCCGTGCTACTCCCTACGTCTTCCTTGGCTTCCCCCGTGACGCACGTGGGTGGGAGTTTTACCACCCCACCTCGCGCCGTGTTCTGTCCTCCCAGGACGTCACCTTTGACGAGTCGGTGCCTTACTACCGTCTCTTCCCCTACCGCACTGCGCCCCTCCCCCCGCCGCCGCTCTTCCTTGTGCCAGGTCCTCCCTCGGTAGACCCCCTCCCCCCTCACGGTCCTGCCCCGTCAGGTGTGTCCCAGGTAGACGCAGTCAAGCCTGTCGAGGAAGCAGTTGACTCTGGTGCTGCTAGAGGTGCTGAGCCTGCGGGTACCGGGTCTAGAGGTGCGGAGCCTGGGGGTGCTGGGTCTGCTCGTGTGGCCTCTCGCGGTGCTTCGTCGAGGCGGGAGCCACTCTCTCCGCAGGAGCTGCGCGAGTGGTTTGCCCGGCGCTGGAGCCGTGCTGCTGGAGCTGCAGGTACTACTGTCGCTGCTGGTCCGGGAGGTGCTCGTCCTGGCGGTACTGGAGCTGCTGGGGCTGGGGGTGCTGCTGGGGCTGCTGGGGTTCGTCCTGCTGGGGTTTCTGCTGGAGCTGCTGGCGGTACTGGAGCTGCCCGTCTTGCTGGAGTTGGTCCTGCTGGAGCTGCTGGAGCTGGAGCTACTGGGGGTGTTGGCGCTGGTGGTTCTGCTAGCGCTCGTGCGTCTGAGGGTGCTGGAGTTGGCGCTGTTGGAGCTGGAGGTGCTAGTGGCGCTGGTGCTGCCGCTGGGGGTACTGGTGCTGTCCCTGCTGGTTCTGGAGGCGTTGCGCGGCCGCGGCCGTACTTCGTTCCGCTCCTAGAGCAGGTTCTTGGTCTCCCGCCCTCTACTGGTCCTGCTCCTTCCTTAGAGTGTCCACAGCCTGTCCAGTCGCAGTCACAGTTACAGCCCGCCTCCCCCCTACCTGCTTCTTCTACCTACACTGGTCCTACTGGAGGTCTTGCTGAGCGTCGTGAGCCTACGTCTCTCCCTGCGTCGCCTGTTCGTGCTGCTCCCACTAGTCGTCATGCTCCGCGTCCGCGTCCTTCTGCGGTCCCACACACACCAGATGGCACTGCGTCCTTCCACTGCTCCTTTGCGTGTCTGGTTGCCGTCTCCTCCAGAGTCCTCTCTTCTTCTTCTTGCTGACCCGGAGTCTGACTCTCTTCGTGCTGCCAGTCCTACTGTCACGCGTCTCCTGGCTACAGTTGTCACTGACCCTTCCTTTGCGTCTAGTGCTGCGTTTGCCTTGGTTGCTGAGCTTGTCGACTTTGCTGCTCGCTGTCGTCTAGACTACGCCGCTAGTCTCGTTGCTGAGTCTGATTCTGTCTGTCCTCCGTCCGTCGGGGGTGAGTGTGCTCTTAGCACGGACGTCCTTGAGGACACGCAGGAGGAGTTCCAATGTTTTGCTGCTGCTTTGCCTCATCTCGTGTCCACGCTGATTGCCCCTGAGGGAGACCCGGATGCACCAGACATCCCGACTCCTCGATCGTACGCTGAGGCGATCGAGGGTCCCTACTCCTCTCAGTGGCAGTCAGCCATGGACGCAGAGATGGCTTCCTGGAAGTCCACAAGCACCTATGTCGACGAGGTTCCCCCACCTGGGGCGAACATCGTCAGTGGCATGTGGATTTTCAGGGTGAAGCGGCCTCCGGGTTCTCCGCCTGTCTTCAAGGCGCGTTACGTGGCTCGTGGCTTCAGTCAGTGGCAGGGAGTTGACTACTTTCAGACCTTCTCTCCCACCCCGAAGATGACCACTCTTCGGGTGCTGCTGCACATAGCCGCTCAGCGCGACTACGAGCTTCACTCTCTTGACTTCAGCACAGCTTTCCCGAAGGGCAGCCTACACGAGGAGATCTGGCTGCGCCGCCCACCTGGCTTCACTTGGTCGTTTCCCCCTGGTACCCAGTGGAGCCTCCGGCGGCCAGTCTACGGTCTCCGCCAGGCGCCCCGTGAGTGGCACGACACACTGAGGACTACACTTGCGGCTCTTGGGTTTGCTCCTTCTACAGCCGACCCGTCATTGTTTCTGCGCACCGACACCTCTTTGCCGCCGTTCTACATCCTCGTGTATGTCAACGACTTGGTCTTTGCCACTGCTGACAATGTTGGACTCGCCCACGTGAAGTCCGAGCTGCAAAAGAGACACACGTGCACAGACCTGGGTGAACTGCGCAGCTACCTTGGCTTGCAGATCACCCGGGACAAAGCACAGCGCACCATTACTCTGACTCAGTCACACATGGTGTAGCAGGTCCTTCAGCGCTTCGACTTCACATACTCCTCGCCTCAGGCCACTCCTCTGCCTACTCGCCACTCGCTCTCAGCTCTGCCTTCAGATGAGTCCGTAGAGCTGAGTGGCCCGTACCCAGAGCTTGTTGGCTGCCTCATGTACCTGATGACCTGCACACGACCTGACCTTGCATACCCTCTTAGCATCTTGGCATGCTATGTTGCTCCTGGGAGACACCGACCAGAGCACATGGCCGCAGCAAAGAGGGTGTTGCGCTACTTGTGCAGTACGTCGGGCATGGGGCTAGTGCTTGGAGGGCGACGTCGAGTGTCCTCACAGGTCACGCAGACGCTTCTTGGGCTGACGACCAGGCTACGCGGCGGTCGTCACAGGGTTACACCTTCATTCTTGGCTCCGGCTCTGTTTCGTGGCGGTCTACCCGCTCGTCTTCTGTTCTCGGCTCCATCTGTGAGGCTGAGATCTACGCAGGGGCCATGGCTGCACAGAAGCTACGCTGGCTCACCTACCTGCTGACTGACCTAGGAGAGCCGCCTCGTTCTCCTCCATTTCTGTACGTAGACAACAAGGCCATGCTGGCCTTGTGTCGGGAGCACAGACTGGAGCACAGAACGAAGCACATTGCTCTTCGCTACTTCCTTGCTCGTGAGCTGCAGCAGCGTGGTCAGTTGCGCCTTGCTTACGTGGCCTCTGAGGCCAACACTGCTGATATCTTTACCAAGGCACTTCCGCCTTGTGATCATCAGCGCTTCTGTACGATGCTAGGTCTTGTGCCTACTTGGCCTCACTTGCTCACTTCTTGACCTTGCTTGTACTGTGATCTTTCTATACCTGCACTTGCTTGTTTACCATTATATATGATCTTGCATGTGAACTGGCGTTTTGGCCCTGCTCTTGTGCTCGGATTGTGTGGTGACGTTGTGATCCACCCTGAGCTTGCTTTGCTTTGCTTGACTGGTCTTGTGACCTCTTGTTCTCCCCCACTTTGCCTATGGGGGTGTGTCAAACTCATATCATATAGCTTGTCTAGGCTATAGTGGGGTAGACACTATGGGGTACAGTTTCCTAGGGTTTCCTACTTGTACCCAACCTTGTGCTAGTTCATTCATTCCTCATTCTTTCACAACGTGCAGCAGCACCCGAAGAGTGGTCATCTTTGGGGTGGGGGAGAAGGTCTGGAAGAAGTCAACTCTCTGTCACTGACTAAAGCCTCGAGCAACGTAACGAGCCTTGAAGATAGGCGGAGAACCCGACGGCCGCTTCACCCTGAAAATCCACATGCCACTGACGATGTTCGCCCCTGGAGGGCGAACGTCGTCGACGTAAGTGCTTGTGGACTTCTAGGATGCCATCTCTGCGTCCATGGCTGCCTGCCACTGAGAGGAGCACTCACCCGCGATTGCCTCGGCGAAAGAGTGCGGGGTCGGGATGTCTGGAGCATCCGGGTCTCCCTCAGGGGCAAGCAGCATGGCCACGAGATGAGGCGCAGCGGCTGCAAGACTCTGAAGGTCCTCTTGCCTGTCCTCAAGGACGTCCATGCCAAGAGCACACTCACCCCCGGCGGACGGAGGACAAACAGACTCAGACTTAGAAACAAGACTAGCGGCGTAGTTTAGACGATAGGCAGCAGCAAAGTCAACAAGCTCAGTGACGAAGGCAGACGCAGCAGCGGACTCAAACGACGGGTCAGTGACAACAGTGGCTAGCAGACGCGTGACTGTAGGGTGAGTAGCACGAGCTCGGTCACACTCAGGGCCTGGAACGTCAGGTAGAGAGGACGCACGAGTGGACGGCAGGGGAACACGCTGCGGAGCAGAGGAAGGACGTAGAGCCATGAGGTGTGTGCCGGGGACAGCCGGCGAACGCTCACGAGGAACACGACGATTAGTACGACCAGGGCGGACAGTGCGAACAGGCGAGACAGGACGAGACGCAGGCTCACAACGCTCAATAAGGCCCCTTGTCTGCTGAGTGTAAGGTGAAGGAGCAGGCAGCGGTGAGCCAGGCTGTAAAGGAAGACCAGTAGAAGACGGGAGGCTAAGAACCTGGCGAAGCACGGAGTCAGGCCGTGGCAGGGACGAAGACAACGGCGGAGCGAAGAATAGTCGCGGCTGTGCAGGGCCACCAGCACCAGTAGCTCCAGTACCTCCAGCAGCTCCAGAACCTCCAGCTCCAGCGCCTCTAGCGCCAGCACCTCCACTAGCTGTAGAACCTTCAACGCCAGCACCTCCAGTACCAGCACCTCCAGCAGCTCCAGAACCTCCAGCGCCAACGCCTCTAGCGCCAACACCTCCACCAGCTCCAGAAACTCCAGCTCCAGCGCCTCCAGAGCCAGCACCTCCAGTACCAGCATCTCTAGCAGCTCCAGAACCTCCAGGTACAGCACCTCCAGTACTAGTACCACCAGCAGCAGCACCACCAGAACCGGCACCTCCAGTCCCAGGGTCTCCAGTCTCAATGTCTCTAACAGAAGCACCCCCAGAACCGGCACCTCCAGCTCCAAGACCTCCAACCTCAGAGTCGTCAGCAGCACCTCCATGACCAGCAGTACCGCCAGCCCCACCATCTCTAGTACCTCCAGTACGAGCACCTCCGTGACCAGCGGCTCCTGGAACCCCAGTAGAAACACCTCCAGTAGCAGAGTCACCAGCTCCAGCGCCTCCTACAGCAGGGCCCACAGCTTCAGCAGCGCGACCCTAACGGCTAACGTACTACTCACGCAGCTGCTGTGGGGAGAGAGGGTGCGAGAGTACAACGGCTTATGCTAGCTATGATTGCTTGACTTTACTTTATCATGCTATTTCTAGCATAGGATAATTATATGCATGCATGAATTGCTTGATTTCCTAGGCTAGGTGCTTTCCTATATTATATTATAGTTATAGCACCGAGCTAGGTTGCGTGCACCGAATTCTGGCTTTTCGGTTGCCACCGAATTGCCTTCTACCGATTTCGGGAAAGATCTGTTCGGGACGCTTCGTGACCCGCGGAACCTTCCCGTAACACCTGGTTACGGGGCCTTGTGTCGAGCCTATATATAGCCTCGTGTTGTACCCAGGTGATCATTCAATTCACATTCTCTTTTTTTAGCTAGATCCTAGATCCTCACACTTGGTAATCAGAGCATGTTTGCAAGCGAAGTTTTTCGACCGCTTAAACCTAGCTTTTAAAACCACGGGGGCGACGACGGAAAGCGCCGATTTTGGGTACGTAAACCAGTTCCGCGCTATTTTCTAACTTCCCCCTCGAACCGGTTTTGGAACACTCCTCAGGTCCAGTGGCGAAAAAGTTGGAATTTCGCGCGTCGGATCGATTCGAATCTCAACGCCCTCGAGAATTTCGCCCAAAAAAGTTGGAATTTGGAGCGTCGGATCGAATTTCTTCTCAACGGTCGAGATCAGACGCGAATTTCGGCTAAGAGAGAAGTACGCGACCTACAGAATCAGCCCTCGTCATTTCTGCAGTCAACTCGACTCACAGTAAGATGACCAGCGCCTAAAATTCATTTTTTTTCGTTGCAATTCTGATGAATCGCCAAATGGAGGAAAACGGTGATAATTCCGTACGGAAAATTACGGAGTTACACACCGGCCTGGACCAGACGCGAGCGGCACTCGAGCGAATAGAGGAGCTTCTCGCGAACCAGTCGACAGCCACCACGGCAACAGCGAACGCAGCGGCGAATGCAGCAGCGACGTCAGCAGCAGCAGCGGCAACACCGACACTTCACCCAGCAGCAGCGGCAGCAGCTACAGTGAATCTTGAGGCGGCACGTCCGAGGCTACCGGATACGTTCAATCCGAATGCGAGAGACACTGACGTTTGTCGATTCATTGCGACTCTCGAAATTTACTTCGAGGTCGTTGGCTGTACGACCCCGACACACGATGCAATGCAGATTCGGCTCGCAACGACACTGTAACAAGGCCCAGCGCTCGAGTGGATTTAGAACAGCAATAAGATCCGAGGCGAGGGGTCATAGACGCAGTTTCGGGAAGCTTTAATTCAACGTTTCGAACCAATCAACTCCAGCTACATGGCGCGGCAGCAGATTCATCGGCATAAATAGTTCGGCAGTGTAACACGGTACACGCAGCAGATGGAGAGCCTCTTCAACCGAATTACCGACCTGGTCGAAGGGGAAAAAATCCAAGCGTATACTGAGGGGCTAAAGATGGAAGTCCGCCGACAGGTGATTGCCGCCAACTACAACTACCGCGACATGGTGTGTGCAGCAGAGATATTCGATGTGCTAATGCGATGTGAGCCCGAGACACGACGCCACGTGCCGAACAGATCATTCGACACGAAGCGATCGGCACCACCCACGACCGCCGACCCGATGGATATGGACAAGATCGACGCGAAGCAGCGGCCGACAAAATATGAGAAGTGCGAATTTTGCGGCGCAGCAGGACATCGACTCTTGGCGTGTTGGAAGTTGAAGAAGGTACTAGCGGAGCTGCAGGGCAGCAACGGTGCGACATCCACGATGGCTAAAAAAGGAGGACATGATGGCACGAATTTAAAACGCCACGACCGGCCGGCAACAGGGGAAATCGCCGAGACAAATGGAGGCTCCGCGAAACAAGACTCTGCACCGACCGGGAAACTCCAGCCGAACACCCCCAAGAGTAAGAATATTCCCTCTCGAGGTTTTCAAGCCTTTAAAAAATTCAAGGGAGATTTCGAGGCCAAGAAAAAGCCTTCAGACATTATTCAGGTACCTGAGAAGTTGGGCAAACCACTCCGGAGCGTTGAAAAGGGTCGTGTGTTCCAAGGAGTTCATATTCTCTCCCCGCAGCATAGTGTTAAGGCTCCCCATTGCCCACAAGAGAAGCCTACACAGCTGCAAAGGCTTAAGGGAAGGTTCGAGGCCAAGACGAAGCTGAATCGGCCTCGGATAAATCCTTCTAACCCAACTCAGTTGAAAACTGATATAGAGTCAGCAGCTTCGAGCGCAGGACCGAGGGATGATCTATTCGACGTACCCTACGATCCTATAAGCGAGACCATCCACTGTTACTCGGAGCAGCAACAGCCACTACTGTGAAAGTTAGAAGAAAGAAGAGGACTGCACTAGCAAGAATGGGGATACAAATAGGAAACCCTAGAAGGGTTGTACTCGCTATAGAGCATCCCACTACAGGCTAGAGCATAAGATAACATTCTGACACACCCCCATAGCCAAAGTGGGGTGTAATCAGCAGAGCAAGCAAAGCAGTACAAGCTCAGGGTGGATCACAATGTCACCACACATTCTGAGCACAAGTTCAAGAAGCAATAGTTTAAAGGGTACAATTATGAGCAAAGCTAGTGGTAGTCACAACGGGCAAGCGAGGAGGAGGAGAGAGAGTGAGAGGAGAGGAGATAGGAGGCGACGGCTGAAGCTGCAGACACACGGGCATCAGGAGGCAAACTGGCACAGCGGCTACCGGACGAAGTCCTCGAAATACAGGAGTAACAACCCCGCGGCTAAAGTAGCGGCAGACGAGCAACGGACCCACGGGCGGCTGGCACAGCTGGCTACGAGTGGGCTACCGGACGAAGTCCCCGGAATACAGGTGCTGCTGGCGACACGACGGCAACCTCCATACAGCTTCCCCAAACTATCCCACTCCCCCTGGCACACACCCGCTGCTACACCGCTAGCTCCACTCCCACGCACCCCCCTTAAACCCTAAACCCCAGTCTCCCACACATCCACCCCCCTCAGCGACAGCTGCAGCAGTGGGAGACAAAGGAGGAGGAGGAGCAAAGGGAGGAATGCAGAAGTGCCACCCCCATACTCGCCACCCCCTACTCGCCACTCCCCAAACCCTAACACAGGCAGGGCGGGATGGCGGGTAGGGAGGTTACGGGGGAGGGGGGGGGGGGGGGGGGGGGGGGGGGAACCGACGCGCGGCCTCCCAGGGCGCCAAGACAGGCAGCAGAAGGGGCGGCGCTCGCCCCCCTCCCCCAGGTAAGCGGCCCCCGAGGGAGCCGCGACGGGCGACGGGAAAAGGGGCCGCAAGCGGGGCCGGGGCCGGGGCGCAGGTAGGGCGATGGGGCCGGGGCGCAGGTAGGGCGTCGGGGCCGAGGCGCGTGCCCTCGGTGCGCCACGACGGGTCCCCGTCGCCCGTCGCGGCGCCTCCAGAGGGCGACGCGGCGAACGACGGGGCAGAAGCCCGCCGCGCGCCTCGGGGCGCACAGCGGGCAGAGAACCGCCGCGCGCCTCGGGGCGCACTGCGGGCAGAAAACCGCCGCGCGCCTCGGGGCGCACGGCGGGCAGAAAACCGCCGCGCGCCTCGGGGCGCACGGCGGGAAGAAAAAGTGCCGCACTCCAGGGGGCGTGCGGCTCAGAGAGTAGTGAAAGGTAGTTGCAGCGGAAGCGAGAAGGTGGTAACCCACCCACAGGATCGATCCAAGGGGATCGACCTGCTCTGATAGCATGGGAAAGTTAGAAGAAAGAAGAGGACTGCACTAGCAAGAATGGGGATACAAATAGGAAACCCTAGAAGGGTTGTACTCGCTATAGAGCACCCCACTACAGGCTAGAGCATAAGATAACATTCTGACAACTACTACTCCAGGTGAACTGCAGCGGGCGATGCCTCTAGGCACTGGTGGACAGTGGTGCGTCTCACTCGATGTGCGACCGCGGGACGTTGGAGAAAATTGGAGAATCTTCAGAGGAGACCAAGTTCACGGCAACGATGGGGGACAGTACGAAACTCCCCATCCACGGCGAATCATCATTGCAGCTGCACATAGGGGCGCTGAGGTGGAAGCCGACATTGCCGATCACGAACATCAAGGGTTTAGATTTCATCTTGGGGCGAGATTTCCTGAAGCGGTTCAACCCCGAGATCGACTGGGTCAACAGGAAGGCGCGCATCTACAACAACGGGAAACGAGTGGAGCTGCGAAGCTGGATGGATACAGGGAGCGTTCCTGAAACGACACTGGCACGGTTTGAACAGAGAGTGAACGAGAGTAACACATGATACTTAGCACTGGTTATGGCAGCAGCAGAGGAGGAGAAGCCGAGTTCGGAGCTACCTGCAGCAGTGAAGGAGGTCTTGGAGCAGTACAAGGATATAATGCCCGACGACCTACCTGCAGGCGTACCTCCAGCACGCACCCACGAGCATGAGATCGTGGAGGAACCAGGTGCGAAACCCATCTCACGTGCACCATACCGACTAAGTCCGACCGAACTCACAGACATGAAGAAACAGATAGAATATCTACTGGACCGACAACTGATCCGCCCATCCACCTCTCCCTACGGTGCACTAGTCCTCTTCACTCCAAAACCAGACGGCAGTTTACGGATGTGCATCGACTACCGCGCACTGAACAAACAGACAGTTAAAAACAAATACCCCATACCGCGCATAGATGACCTTCTGGACCAACTGCGTGGTGCAACAGTCTTTTCGAAGCTGGACCTCCGGTCGGGTTACTGGCAGATCAAGATGGCGGACAACTCGATCCACAAGACGGCGTTCCGTACCAGATACGGCTCATACGAATACTTGGTGATGCCATTCGGACTGTGCAACGCACCAGCAACGTTTAAGGCGGAGATGTGAAGAAATGAGGAATGAAGAAGATGTCAACGGGAGTTGTGTGTTGGCCCCGTCCTCGCTTGGGCGGAGCCGACATCGTGGTCGGGTGTTAGGGGAGCAGCCGACCTGCAGCAGTGGGCGAGCTAGTTGACGAGGAGGTCGACCTGCACGGGGACCACTGCACGTGCGCCGACTTCAGGGTGGCGCCAACTTCGGGGAGGTCGACTTAGGAGTCGACCTGCGGAGGACGTCAACTTGGTGACGTCAACTTCGTGACGCCGACTTCGGGTGGCCGACGTGGGTGGTCGGCCGACAACTGCGCTGGCCGACTTAGTGCTGGTCGACGTGGAGCTGGTCAACCAGAAGGGACGTCGACCTGGAGGAGGTCGACCGAGGGGCGTGGTCGTCCTGGTGAGGTCGACATGGTTGTGGTCGTCGACTTGGGAGGTCGACGAGCACGTACGGGAGCTGCTGGTCGACGTGGTTGCCCGGTCGACCAGGTTACCTAGGTGACAAAGTGTTGCGGAGGAGTGCGACGGTGGCCCAGGCAAAGTTGGCGAGACCGACCTCGGTGGTGGTATCCCAAGGTCGTCGTGGCGGATCAGAGGCAGTCGTCAGCTCGAGGTTGACGTGGTGTGTGCGCTGTGCAGGTGACGAGACTCTGCACGCCAATCATCTGCGCGCACCTGCGAAGCGGGTGCACTGCTGTCCTGCGTGAGCAATGCTGGTACGCCATCAACCTGCGACGTTGGCACGCCGTTGACCCTGCCTTGCTGGAGTGCGGTCGACCAAGTCGTGCTGGAACGTGGTCGACCAAGCTGCGCTGGCAGTTGGCCGACCTGAATGCTAGCTCTGATGTAGTCTTGCATTGCCAACTTCATTGCATTATTGATGTCATGTTTTCCTAGTGAAACTCTTGCCAATTCTCCCCGTGAACTAGCAAGAAGCGTAAACACAAGGAAATGACTAAGTGAACGAACGCAGAGATCACACGAGCACACGTGCCTAACCCGTAGTCTAGCTCCCGTTGCAGCAGTTATCTCCGCATGGTGCGGTGAGCGTGGACGGCTCACGACTTACCTTTCAGTCAGGTCGACGTAGACACCACTTACCTATTTCGTAGTTACAGGCCGGCAACTGTGCGGTAGTCACTATGGTAGGAGCCGTAGGTGACGCGGGGGTGGTGGACACCCTGGAGGCACGGTTGGAGAATGCGAGGAGGAAGCACGAGGCCAACGAGTATGGCGACTTGCCCTGGGCGGTCGTCGAGGCTGGACTCCGCTCCATGTGGGCAACGGAGCACCTGTCTCGACCTGCCTCTCCTCGTCCGCTGAACAACGAAGGCGGCGTCGACGTGGGCGTCAACGCCGGTGGTGGTCAAGTCGGCAGCAGTGCTGGAGGCACGTTGAGGCAGAGAGGTGTGATACACGCCGGTGAAGTCGGCGGCGTTCAGGCGCGAGGGATGCAGTCGTCGGCGGCTGCAGGCTCTTCGCAGGGTGACGTCGGAGGTCGACGGAGTGGGCTGTCGCCGATGTCGGCGTCCCAGGTGACGGCAGGTGGGATTGCGCCGAGCTACGGCTACTTCAAGTTCACGCCGGACAGGATCTCAGTCACCCCCCCACTGGTCGGTCGACCCGACATTCTCACCTGGAAGGAAGCTATCGAGCCCCAGCTAGAGATGGCCGGGCTGATCGGCTTCGCCCGAGGGACCGTGGCGACGCCTGGGGAGCACCACCCCGACTTGCGGGCGGAGTTTCGCGCCGTGCAGCTGTTGACCTTCACGGTCATCTCGCGGTGCTGCTCGTCGGGCGTGCAGATCGCCTTAAAGTGGTGCCGGGAGTACACCGACGCCGGCCACCGTGCGTGGCACTTCATTGAGTCGACGTACCAGGTCACAGACAACGTGTTCATCGCCCAGCTGGAGGGACAGCTGACGCGCCTGCGTATGGGTGACGAGGAGACAGCGACTGACTACTGCAACCGAGCCCGGCGAATTCTGGCCACTATCAGGATGGCCGGCGCGCAGTACTCCACGGTGTCGTACATCACCCACGTCATGCAGGGACTTTCTAGCAGCTATAACCTCCTGAAGCGGTTGTCCATGGCGCCGAGCACAAGGGCGACGCTCAACGAGGACAACCTGACCTCGTACATCCTGCAGGACGAGGCGATGCAGGAGGCTGAGCGGTCACAGGAACTCTTGGCGCAGGCCAACTTCGTCGCCCCGGCGAAGCAAGGAGGCCGACCAGGACAGCGCGGACAGTCTGGTGGCGGCGGGTGCGGTGGCTGGAAGTCGACCAAGGAGGTCGAGAAGAAGTCGACCAAGGACGGCGGTCAAGGAGGAGGAGGTCGACGTCGGGAGTGCTGGATCTGCCACAGCCCCAATCACCTCTCCTTCGAGTGTCCCGACCGCAGTGACTCCAACGACGACGACAAGGGCGGCCGCGGGAGGTCGAGCAGTCGTCGTCCTCGTCGAGGAGGAAACCGGCCGCGCAAGGAGAAGCAGTCGACCAAGATGTCGACTTCGGCGAAGGACGCCGACTCCCCTGCTGGCGGCAAGGCGCGGGATGACAAGACGGCGTCCTGCTTGCTGGTCGGCGTCGTGGAGCCGACCGTCTCGCTAGCGCCGGAGGCCAGAGAGGACTTCCAGGCGGTGGCGGCAGCTGTGCAGGCGAACCCGGCGGTGGTCCTGCTTGACAGCGGTTGCTCCCACCACCTGATGGGGACGAAGGAAGCCTTCGTCAACCTGCAGCCGAGCGGCGCCATCAGGCATGTGCGCGGCTTCAATGGGGCGCTGCAGGACGTCCAGGGCCGTGGCACCGTCGCCCTACAAGGGGAGGCCGGGAAGCAGGTACTCATCCCCGACGTACTGTATGTCCCGGGTGTGCGGGCCAACCTGCTGTCGTCCGGCCAGCTGAAGGAGCACGGCGTGAAGCTGCAGGAGGATGGAGAGGGAATGATGCTCGTCTCTGCAGCCGGAGTGGTGCTTGGTCGGGCGACGTACTCCGGGCGCGTCCTCTGCACCGACCTGCGTCCCTGCTCAACGAGGTCGACGTCGCCCACGACGGAGGTTGTGGCTCTGTGGGCGATCGTCTCGAAGACAAAGTCGACGCCGGACCGGATGCATGCGCGGCTTGCACATGTTGGCATGGACACCATACGGGGCTCGGCGAAGAACGAGGTCGCCATTGGGCTGGACCTCAAGTCGGCGACGGACGCCGACTCACCGTGTGTCTCGTGCGTTGGCGGGAAGCTGGCGCGGCACACCTTCCCCGACCAAGGCTCCGACGCCGACGACGTGCTGGGCGTCGTGCACATCGACCTGTGCGGGCCGTTCCGCGTGGCTGCCAAGGATGGCAGCCTGTACTTCTTGTTGCTGAAGGACCGCAAGACCCGCTACGTGTGGGTGAAGCCAGTCACCAAGAAGTCAGATGCGTTGCCGGTGTTCGTGCAGTGGCTGGCGGTGGCTGAGCGGCAGACGAAGAAGTCGGTGTTGATGCTGCGCTCTGACCGGGGAGGGGAGTTCCTCGAGAAGCAGTTCACCGACTTTGTGAACGGCAAGGGGATCGTCCACGACCTGACCTGCCCATATACCCTGCAGCAGAACGGCATGGCGGAGCGGGAGATGAGGAAGGTGGTAGAGTCGATGCGGACAATGCTGCTGCACATGGGGGTGCAGCACTACTGGTGGCACCTCGCTCTCCGGCAAGCCGTCTGGGTCCACAACTGCCATGAGAGGTCGGCGCTGCCGCCGGGGACGACGCCGTACCTTCGTGAGTTGTGTGTTGGCCTCGTCCTCGCTTGGGCGGAGCCGACATCGTGGTCGGGTGTTAGGGGAGCAGCCGACCTGCAGCAGTGGGCGAGCTGGTTGACGAGGAGGTCGACCTGCACGGGGACCACTGCACGGGCGCCGACTTTAGGGTGGCGCCAACTTCGGGGAGGTCGACTTAGGAGTCGCCCTGCGGAGGACGTCAACTTGGTAACGTCAACTTCGTGACGCCGACTTCGGGTGGCCGACGTGGGTGGTCGGCCGACAACTGCGCTGGCCGACTTAGTGCTGGTCGACGTGGAGCTGGTCGACCAGAAGGGACGTCGACCTGGAGGAGGTCGACTGAGGGGCGTGGTCGTCCTGGTGAGGTCGACATGGTTGTGGTCGTCGACTTGGGAGGTCGACGGGCACGTACAGGAGCTGCTGGTCGACGTGGTTGCCCGGTCGACCAGGTTACCTGGGTGACAAAGTGCTGCGGAGGAGTGCGACGGTGGCCCAGGCGAAGTTAGCAAGACCGACCTCGATGGTGGTATCCCAAGGTCGTCGTGGCGGATCAGAGGCAGTCGTCAGCTCGAGGTTGACGTGGTGTGTGGACTATGCAGGTGACGAGACTCTGCACGCCAATCATCTGCGCGCACCTGCGAAGCGGGTGCACTGCTGTCCTGCGTGAGCAATGCTGGTACGCCATCAACCTGCGACGTTGGCACGCCGTCGACCTTGCCTTGCTGGAGTGCAGTCGACCAAGTCGTGCTGGAACGCGGTCGACCAAGCTGCGCTGGCAGTTGGCCGACCTGAATGCTAGCTCTGATGTAGTCTTGCATTGCCAACTTCATTGCATTATTGATGTCATGTTTTCCTAGTGAAACTCTTGCCAATTCTCCCCGTGAACTAGCAAGAAGCGTAAACACAAGGAAATGACTAAGTGAACGAACGCAGAGATCACACGAGCACAAGTGCCTAGCCCGTAGTCTAGCTCCCGTTGCAGCATTTATCTCCGCAGAAGAGAGGGTTTCACTAGCAGCAGTTGGGATACATATAGCAAACCCTAACAGGGTTGTACTCGCTATAGAGCACCCACTACAGGCTAAATAATAACATTCTGACACACCCCCATAGCCAAAGTGGGGTGTAATCAGCATAATGAGCAATCAGGCATAGAGCAGAAGTTCACAATAGCGAGCAAAGCTAGAGTTAATCATAGCGGGCAAGTGAGGAGGAGGAGGAACTGTGGAGGGAGAGAAGATGGGAGGCAATGACTGAAGGTGCAGAGGCACGGGCACAGGAGCGGCTGACTCAGTGGCTACCAAAGCAAGGGCGACGGACTACTGGAGTAACTGGCTCCGCGGCTATAGACTAGCGGCAGGAGCAACGGACCCACTGGCGACTGGTGCAACAGGCTCACTGGTTACCGAAGCAAGGGCGACGGACTACTGGCGCTGCAGGCGACACGACAGCTACCTTCACACAACCTCCTCCAGCTGCCCCACACCTTCGACACACACCCCCTGCTCAAACCCTAGTTCCACTCCCACAGCACCCCCCTTTCACACACCCCTTACTGCACCCTAGGTTCACTCATACCCCACCCCCTAGCACCACTCCGTCGACTCCCACACACCCACCCCCCTCAGCGGCAGCTGCAGCAGTGGGAGACAGAGGAGGAGGAGGAGCAGAGGAGACCACACACCCGCCACCCCCTACTCGCCACCCCCAAACCCTAACACAGGGCAGGGCGGGATGGCGGGTAGGGAGGTTACAGGGGGGGGGGGAAGGGGGGAGGGGGCGACGCGCGGCCTTTCAGGGCGCCAAAGCAGGCAGCAAAAGGGGCGACGCTCGCCCCCCCCCCCGCACGCGGCCCCCTCAGGTCGCCTCGACAGGCGACGGGAAAAGAGGGGGGGGCGGTGCACGTGCCCCCGGTGCGCCGCGACTGGCGAAGGAGCATGGCCGGGGCGGGGCCGGGGCAGGGTCGAGGCAGGGCCGAAAGGGGCGGCGACGGGGCCGCAAGGGGCGGCGACGGGGCCGCTGGAGGCGGCGACGCGGCCGATAGGGGCGGCGACGGGGCCGTTAGGGGCGGCGACGGGGCCGCAAGGGGCGGCGACGCGGCCGCTGGAGGCGGCGACAGGGCCGATAGGGGCGGCGACAGGGCCGTTAGGGGCGGCGACGGGGTCGCAAGGGGCGGCGACGGGGCCGCTGGAGGCGGCGACGGGGCCGATAGGGGCGGCGACGGGGCCGCGAAGGGGCCGCGAGGGGCCTGGAAGGGCGGCGACGGGCCGCTAGGGGCGGCGACGGGGCCGCGAAGGGGCCGCGAGGGGCCGCGAGGGGCCTGGAAGGGCGGCAACGGGGCCGCGAAGGGGCCTCAAGGGGCCGAGAAGGGCGGCGACGGGGCCGCGAGGGGTGGCGATGGGGCCGCTAAGGGTCGCGCGAGGGGCACGCCACGGGGTGTGCAGAACACAGAATAGCAGCGGAAGCAGTTAGGTGGGCCCACAGGCCAGGAGCGTAGATGCTCTGATAGCATGTGAATAAATGAGGAATGAAGAAGAGAGGGTTTCACTAGCAGCAGTTGGGATACATATAGCAAACCCTAACAGGGTTGTACTCGGTATAGAGCACCCCACTACAGGCTAGATAATAACATTCTGAAAGGAGATGAATCACATCTTACGACCCCTACTGGACGAGTGCGTAGTGATGTACCTGGACGACATTCTTATCTACTCCAAGAACATGAAGGAGCACGTGGAGCATCTGCGGAAGGTGTTCGAGATCCTGCGGAAGAACAAGTTCTACGTGAAGCTGTCGAAGAGCGACTTCGCCCTGAAGAAGGTGCAGTTTCTCGGGCACATGGTGAGTGCCGAGGGCGTACACGTGGACCCGCGGAAGATCGAAGCCGTCAAGAAGTGGAAAGTACCGGAGAACGTGAAGGAGTTGCAGCAGTTCCTAGGCTTCGCCAACTACTACAACAGGTTCGTGCCGTAGTACGCAAAGATAGCAGCGCCACTGACCGACCTACTGAAAAAGGATACGCCCTTCAAATGTGTCAAACATTATATATGTTCTGTTAGTTTAGGCTACAGTGGGTTAGCCTATAGGGGGTACACAATTCTAGGGTTAGGTACTTGTACTCATTTCACTGCTAGTTCATTCATTCCTGTTCAGTGATTCCAACATGGTATAGAGCAGGTCCTTCCTAGGACCGAAATTTTCTAAGGGCCCACCACTACGTAACTACCTACCTACCTACCTACCTGTGCCCTGGGGCGCCTCGGCGTGTCACGCCCCTAGAGGCCCCTCTTGACGGCCCCGCGCTAGCCCCGTTCAGGCCCCGTCGGCCCCACGCCCGCTCTCCCTAGCAGCCCCGTTCAGGCCCCGTCGGCCCCCTTTAAGGCCCCGTTCAGGCCCCGCGCTAGCCTCGTTCAGGCCCCGACGGCCCCGTTTCAGGCCCCGTCGGCCCCGCGCTAGCCCCTCTCAGGCCCCGTCGGCCCGCGCCAGCCTCGTTTCAGGCCCCGTCGGCCCCGTTTCAGGCCCCGTCGGCCCCGCGCTAGCCCCTCTCAGGCCTCGTCGGCCCGCGCTAGCCCCGTTTCAGGCCCCGTTGGCCCCGTTTCAGGCCCCGTCGGCCCCGCGCTAGCCCCTCTCAGGCCCCGTCGGCCCGCGCTAGCCCCGTTACAGACCCCGTCGGCCCCGCGCTAGCCCCATTCAGGCCCCGATCGGGCCCGTGCTAGCCCCGTTTCAGGCCCCGTCGGCCCCGTTTCAGGCCCCGTCGGCCCCGCGCTAGCCCCGTTCAGGCCCCGTCGGCCCCTTGCTAGCCCCGTTTGGCCCCGCGCTAGCCCCGCTCAGGCCCCGATTGGCCCCGCGCTCGCCCCTCTAGGGCCCCAACCGGCCCCGTGCCGACCTCGCCAACCCGTGCCCACCACCTAGAGGCCCCGGGCGGCCCGTTCCCGCCGCAGCACACGAGGGAGAGCGGGCGGCCCGTCCCCGCCGTGACCCGAGCCGCGCGACCCGAGCCGCGCGCCCCGAGCTGAGCCGCGCCACCCAGCCGAGCCGCGACCCGACCTGAACCGAGCCGCGCCGCCCTGCCCTACCTGGTTCGTCCTACCTGCTTCTCCTACTGCTACTGCTGCTATTTCTAGTGTTCCTATGGCTAGCCCACAGGTTCTCGTGTTCGATGCTGAGGGCCGCCCTGTGAAGTTTGACACCTGGCTCGATGACCTGCACCTCTACCTACAGCTCACAGCCAAGGATGACATCTCACTGTACGATCACGCCCTAGGCCATGTCATTGCCCCTGTTGCTACTGCTGACAGCACTACCCGCTCACAGTGGCAGACTCGTGATGCCCACGCTCGCTTCGCCATTCGCAACTCCCTGCCGATAGACGAACGCGAGCACTTTGGTCAGCACAAGACTGCACAGGCACTGTACACAGCTGTAGTTGCTCGCTACTCCTCACCCGCCTCTGCCGCACTAGGCCGTCTCTCCCTCCCCTACCTGTTTCCCGACCTGGCCTCCTTTCACACAGTCGCTGACCTCATCACGCACCTCCGTACTAGTGAGGCCCGCTTCCGTGCCGCCATGCCTGCTGAGTTCCTTGCCACGCACCCCCCTCCACTCTGGCTCACTCTCTACCACCTAGTCACCCGCCTCCCTGACACACTGCGTGCTGTCAGGGACCACTTCCTAGCTCGTTGCCCCACTAAGCTCACCATTGCCCTCCTCGAGAAGGAGCTACTTGCAGCTGACACTAGCATAGTCACTGTAGGTGCCTCTCGTGGCGACCCCCGTACCCCGTTCTTTGAGGGGTGTTCTCCTTCCCCCCTTCTTCCCTTTGTCGCCTCTGCTGCTGCTGTCGACCTTCTTAGTACTGAGAAGGTCGGCGCTGCGTCTGCCTCGAGCGGACGCCGCAGCGGCAAGGGCAAAGGGGGCAAGGGTGGTGGCGGTGACGGCGGGGGAGGCGGCGGTGGGGGCGGTGGAGGCAGTGGGGGTGGTGGCTCGGCTGGAGGGGCGAGTGGTAGCGGTGGGGGTGGTGGCGGCAGCGGCGGGGGAGGTGGCAGGAGTAGAGGCGGCGGTTGGGGTGGCGGTGGACGAGGCGGCGGCAGGGGTTGGGGTGGTCGAGGAGGTGGCAGCGGTGGTGGTGGCCGTGGAGGCACTGGCGGTGGCCAGGGCCAGCAGCACACTCCCTCGCCCTAGGAGGTCCGTGAGTGGTACTCTCAGCACGGGGGTGGGGGTGGTCTTAGCTGCACGTACGTCATTCGTACTGGTGACCGCACTGGTCAGCAGTGTGGACGACCGCACGCCACACAGCGCTGCTTCTCTTGTCTCGACGACGCTTGGCGTGTTCAGTTCCCTCAGGCCACTGAGCTGCCCCGCTGGCTTGATCTCCTGAAGAAGGGGATTGATATCTATGCTCTAGACTTTGATGCTATTCTATCTGCCATGTATGTGATGTCTACTAGTGGAGAGGGTGCTGAGTACTTGTGTGTGCCGCCCGACCCGAGCATTAGGGCCAGTGCGTCTGCCGCTCCAGGTACTCGCGTGTCGGCTACCCCAGATGCTGGTGAGGCTGCTGCTCTAGGTGCTCGTGTGTCTCCCCCCCTTGGTACTGCGTCGACTGCCGCACTGCACACCTTCACACTGGACTCAGGTGCTTCTCGCTGCTTCTTTCGTGACCGCACTGCCCTTGAGCCGCTTGCTCGGCCAGTTGCTGTCTCCCTTGCTGACCCCTCTGGGGGTCCGGTCATTGCGACCTCTTCCACTGTCCTTCCCTGTCCTGCGGTCCCGTCGGGCACACTGTCAGGTCTCCACCTCCCCTCGTTCTCTACGAACTTGGTGGCAGGATGTGCACTCCAGGACGGGGGTGTTCACCAGTTCACCCCTGCCTACGAGCGCGTGACACACTGCACGTGTGCTCGTACGGGCCGTCACTTGGCTACCTTCACTCGGCAGCCGGGGTCGGACCTGTACACACTGACTACTGAGTCCCCTCAGGTTGCTGCGACTGCGTCCGCGTCCGCGTCAGGTCAGCTGTCCGCCCCCTGCTCGTGTCGCTCTTTGGCACACGAGACTGTCCTCTAGCACCACCGCCTTGGCCACCCGTCTGTGCAGCGGCTTCGTGCCATGCACTCCCGGTACCTTGTCTCTGGCCTGGCCAGGGTCCTTCCTGCCCTCCCACCCTCACCTGCTCCTACCTGTCTCCCCTGTGTCAAGGGACGGCAGCGCGCCGCTCCTCACTCCTCCTCGTTCCCCCCGACGACTGCTCCCTTGCAGACACTCCACATGGACGTGTGGGGCCCAGCCCGCGTCCGTGGTCAGGGTCAGGAGAGGTACTTCCTGATAGTTGTTGACGACTACTCGCGCTACACCTCGGTCTTCCCCTTGCGCACCAAGGGTGAGGTTCCTGATGTCTTGATCCCTTGGATCCGCAGAGCCCGTCTCCAGCTCAGCGAGCATTTTCACTCGGACTTTCCTGTCCTGCGCTTGCACTCTGACAGAGGTGGTGAGTTCTCCTCAGACCTCTTGGCAGCCTACTGTGCTGAGCACGGCATTGAGCAGTCGTTCACGCTTCCGGCTTCTCCACAGCAGAATGGGGTTGCAGAACGCCGCATTGGCCTGGTCATGGAGGTCGCCCGTACCTCCTTGATCCATGCGGCTGCCCCCCACTTTCTGTGGCCGTTTGCGGTCCGGTACGCTGCGCATCAGCTCAACCTCTGGCCTCGTGTCTCCTTGCCGGAGACCTCGCCCACGCTGCTGTGGACGGGGGAGGTTGGCGATGCGTCGCGTTTCCGGGTCTGGGGGTCTCGAGCTTTTGTCCGCAATTCGTCTGCGCACAAGCTCTCCTCCCGTGCTGTTCCTTGCGTCTTCCTCGGCTTTGTCCCGGACGCGTCTAGTTGGCAGTTTTACCACGCCACCTCGCGCCGAGTCTTGCCCTCCCAGGACGTCACTTTTGACGAGTCCGTCCCCTACTACCGCCTCTTCCCCTTCCGCACTACCCCACTCCCCCCCCCCGCCTCTCTTCCTCGCGCCAGGTGCTGCTGTTGCAGACCCCCTCCCCCCTCAGGGTGCCGCTCCCTCAGGTGTGTCTCAGGTAGACCCAGTTGAGCCTGTTGAGGTAGCTGTCGACTCTCGTCCTGCTGGGGGTGCTGAGCCTGGGGGTGCTGAGCCTGGGGGTGTGGAGCCTCGGGGTGTGGAGCCTGGGGGTGTGGAGCCTGGGGGTGTGGAGCCTGGGGGTGTGGAGCTTGAGGGTGCTGAGCTTGGGGGTGTGGAGCCTCGTGGTGCTGAGCTGCGGAGTCCGGAGTCTGGGGGTTCTGAGTCTGGAGGTACTAGGCCTGGGAGTCCTGCACCTGGAGGAGCCCTCTCCTCGGAGCAGCTGCGTGTGTGGTACTTAGAGTATTGCAGCCTCCGGAGAGGTACCGCTCGAGCCGGACGTACTACTGGGACTGGTGCTAGTGCTTCTTCTCCTGTTCGGGAGCTCCCCTCCCGCGAGCGGATCCGTGAGTGGTACGAGCGGCGCTGCACTCTTCGGAGTGGCGTGCCTCGTGTTACGGACCTCGCTGCTGTTGGAGCTGCTGCTGGTGCAGAGGACCCGGGCGTTGGAGCTGCTGCTGGTGCTGAGGACCCGGGCGTTGGAGCCGCTGCTGGTGCTGAGGACCCGGGCGTTGGAGCCGCTGCTGGTGCTGAGGACCCGGGCGTTGGAGCTGCTGCTGGTGCTGAGGACCCAGGCGTTGGAGCTGCCGCTGGTGCTGCGGACCCGGGCGTTGGAGCTGCTACTGGTGCTGAGGACCCGGGCGTTGGAGCTGCCGCTGGTGCTGAAGACGTGGGCGCTGGAGCTGCTGCTGGTGCTGCGGACCCTGGTGCGGGTGTCCCTGCTGGCTCTGGTGTCGCTGCTTGGTCTCGGCCGTACTTTGTTCCGCTCCTTCAGCAGGTTCTTGGTCAGCTTCCTCCTCCTTTTCCTCCTCCCTCCTTAGCGTGTCCTCCGCCTGTCCAGCTGCAGTCGGCGTTACCGTCTGCCTCCTCTCTCCCTGGTCCTGCTCCTTACACTGGTCCGACTGGAGGTCTTACTGAGCGGCGTGAGCCTGCGTCTCGTCCTGCGTCGCCTGAGTCTCGTCCTGAGTCGCCTGTCCGCACTGCTCTCTCTAGTAGTCGAGTCCAGCGTCAGCGTCTTCCTGCTGTCCCAGGCACTCACCGGATGGCGCTTCGTCCGTCCACTGCTCCACAGCGTGTCCCACTGCCGTCTCCTCCTGCTTCCTCTCTTCCTGCTCTTGCTGACCCTGGGTCAGACTCTCTTCGTGCTACCAGTCCTACTGTCACGCGTCTCCTGGCTACTGTTGTCACTGACCCTTCCTTTGAGTCTGCTGTTGCGTCTGCCTTAGTTGCTGAGCTTGTCGACTTTGCTGCTCGTTGTCGTCTAGACTACGCTGCTAGCCTAGTTGCTGAGTCTGAGTCTGTCTGTCCTCCGTCCGTCGGGGGTGAGTGTGCTCTTGGCACGGACGTCCTTGAGGACAGGCAGGAGGAGTTTGAGTGCTTTGCTGCCGCTTTGCCCCATCTCGTGTCCATGCTTGTTGCCCCTGAGGGAGACCCGGATGCACCAGACATCCCGACCCCACGCTCTTACGCAGAGGAGATGGCCGGTCCCTACTCTTCTCAGTGGCAGACAGCCATGGACACAGAGATGGCTTCCTGGAAGTCCACAGGCACCTACGTCGACGAGGTTCCCCCACCTGGGGCGAACATCGTCAGTGGCATGTGGATTTTTAGGGTGAAGCGGCCGCCGGGCTCTCCGTCTGTCTTCAAGGCGCGTTACGTTGCACGAGGCTTCAGTCAGCGTGATGGAGTTGACTTCTTCCAGACCTTCTTACGTTGCACGAGGCTTCCGTACCTTACGCGGGACATTTCGGGAGCAACAAGACGTTAGCAGGGATAGCGAAGTATTACTACTGGCCCGGGATGGCAGCAGACGTGCAGCAGTTTGTCACCTCATGCGACACGTGCCAGCGGATGAAGAGCGGCAAGCAGAAAAAAGCAGGGTTACTTCAGCCTCTACCCGTACCGGAGCAGCCATGGCAGGTCGTTAGCCTCGACTTCATCACCGGACTTCCTTCGACCTCACAGGGGCACGATTCCATCCTCGTAGTCATCGATAAGTTCTCCAAAATGGGTCACTTCATACCGACCAACGCCACAGCTACAGCTGAAGCAACTGCTCGACTCTTCTTCGACCGCATCATCACCATCCACGGCATCCCCGCTACACTCATCTCAGACAGAGACCCCAAATTCACGAGTAAGTTCTGGAAGGAGCTCATGGGACTGTTGGGGACAAAGCTTGCAATGTCTTCAACATACCACCCCCAGACTGACGGACAGACGGAGCGACTCAATCAAGTGGTTGAACAGTTACTGCGCACAGCTTGCAAGGACGTCGTCAGCCACTGGGACACACAGTTACCGATCCTAGAGTTCGCTTACAACAACGCATCACATGCGGCCACAGGGAAAACTCCTTTCTTCCTGTGTTACGGACGGGAACCACTCACACCACAGCAGCCAACTACACCGGCACACGTCCAAGCCGCACATGACTTCGTCACCACCATGCAGCAGCTATGGGAGAAGACTCAGCGACGTCTCACCACGATGCAGAACTCCCTGAAGCAGTATTCCGATCGTCAGCGACGTGATCACTCAGTAGCAGTCGGAGATCAGGTGCTTCTTGACACGCGCAACTTGAACCTGTCTCACCTTCCATCCCAACTCCGGCCTCGCTTCTGTGGTCCTTTTCTCGTTGAGGCACAGGTGACACCAGTTACATTCCGCTTGCGCTTACCAAATAAATGGAAGCTTCACAACGCTTTCCATGTCCAGCTACTGAAACCCTAGAAGGACCCCAACCGACAGTTCCAGGGACGGCAGCTACCGTCACCACCACCTGTTCTCATACAGGATAAACTTGAGTATGAACAGGAGCGCGTTCTCACTCATCGGCGCCGCGGCAGCAAGACCCTCGAGTTCCTGATCCGCTCGAAGGGATACGACCCCACTGAGGACAGTTGGGTTGCAGAAGATGATATGGGCAACGCACGCCGTGCTCTCAAGGACTATCTTGTCAAGCAGGGTGTATCTCACGCCACCCAGCTTTGAGGGGGGGACGTGTGAGAGTACGACGGCTTATGCCAGCTATGCTTGCTTGCCTTTACTTTATCATGCTATTTTTAGCATAGGATAATTATATGCATGCATGAATTGCTTGATTTCCTAGGCTAGGTGCTTTCCTATATTATATTATAGTTATAGCACCAAGCTAGGTTGCGTGCACCGAATTCTGGCTTTTCGGTTGCCACCGAATTGCCTTCTACCGAATTCGGGAAGGATCTGTTCCGGACGCTTCGCGACCCACGGAACCTTCGCGTAACACCTGGTGACTGGGCCTTGTGTCGAGCCTATATATAGCCTCGTGTTGTAACCAGGTGATAATTCAATTCACATTCTCTTTTCTGAGCTCGATCCTAGATCCTCACAGAGGGACAGCGCCAGCTCCAGTGCCTCCAACGCCAGCGCCTCCCGTATGAGGGCCTCCAGCTCCAGCAGCGCGACCCTGACGGCTAACGTACCACTCACGCAGCTGCTGTGTGGAGAGAGGGACACGCCTACGAGAGCGCTGCGGCGAGGCACCAGCGGAGCGACTACAGAGGTGGCCGCTCCAAGGAGACTGCTCACCAGGCGCCTGAGTGCCCCCAGGCGCAGCACCCCCAGACTCAGTACCCTCAGGCTCAGCACCTCCAGACTCCTCACGCCCAGGCTCAGCACCTCCAGGCTCCGCACCCTCAGGCTCAGCACCCCCAAGCTCCGCACCCCCAGGCTCAGCACCCCCAGGCTCCGCACCCCCAGGCTCAGCACCCCCTGGCTCTGCACCCCCAAGCTCAGCAACCCCAGAAGCAGCACCCCGAGCAAGACCACCTGCAGCAGGACTTGAGTCACCAGTGGCCTCAACCGGCTCAGTCTAGGGAGGAGGGTCTACCTGAGACACACCTGAAGGAGCAGGACCGAGAGCGGGGAGGGGGTCTACCTGGGGAGGACCTGGAGCGAGGAAGAGCGGCGGGGGGGGGAGAGGGGAAGTGCTGTAGGGAAACAGACCGTAAAAGGGGAACAACTCGTCAAAGGTGAGGTCCTGAGACTGAAAGACACGACGCAAGGTGGGGTCGTAAAACTGCCAGCCTGGCGCGTCAGGTGGGAAACCAAGGAAGACGCAGGGAATGGCGCAAGGGGAGAGCTTGTCTGCAGTGGTATCGCGGACAAAGGCACGAGCACCCCAGACCCGAAACCGCGACGCATCGCCAACCTCCCCCATCCAACGTAGTGTGGGCGAAGTCTACGGAACGGAGACACGGGGCAAGAGGTTGAGCTGATGCACGGCGTACTGGACTGCAAACGGCCACAGAAAATGGGGGGCAGCTGCATGGATCATGGAGGTACGAGCGACCTCCATGACTAAGCCAATGCGGCGCTCAGCAACCCCATTCTGCTGTGGAGAGGCCGGAAGCGTGAACGTCTGGCGGATGCTGTGCTCCTCACAGTAGGCTCGCAAGAGGTTAGAGGAGAACTCACCACCTCTGTTAGAGTGCAGACACAGGACAGGAAAGTCCGACTCGAACCGCTCGCGGAGCTGGAGACGAACAGCGCAGATCCAAGAAATTAAAACAGCAGGGACATCCACCTTGCGCTGCAAGGGGAAGACCGTGGTGTAACGCATGTAGTCGTCGACTACCAGCATGAAGTACCGCTTGTGGCCGTGTCCACGGACACGGGCTGGGCCCCACACATCCAAGTGGAGAGTCTGCAATGGAGCCTCTACGGGAGGGAACGAGGAGGAGTGAGGAGTGACGTGCTGCCGCCCTTTGACGCAAGGAATGCAAGGCGGCGCAGGTGAGGGAGGGAGGGAGGGCAGAGACCTGGGAAGACCAGAGACCAGTAGGCGAGAGTGCATGCCACAAAGGCGAGGCAAGGAGGGTTGACCAAGGCGGTGGTGCCAAAGGAGAGTCTGGTGCGACAGGCGGCGACACTCACACTGGGTAGCTACCTGAGCGGACGCGTACAGCTGAGGAGACAAAGAGCGCGACTCAGTAATGAGGGTGTACAGACTGGACCCAGGCGCACGTTGAAGGTGGCCAGGTGGCGGCCTGTCCGAGAGCACGTGCAGATCGCCACACGCTGTCCTCCAGGAGTAAAGGTGTGAACCCAATGATCCTGAAGGACGGCGATGCTCACCGGGTTTGTAGAGAACGAGGGGAGGTGGAGACCAAACAGCTCACCAGACGGGACCGCCGGACACGGAAGCACAATGGTGGACCATGCTAGCACTGGGCCCCCAGAAGGGTCAGCCAGTGAGACAAGGACAGGTGCAGGGAGGGGAGTGACTGTGATACTGTCGCGAAAGAAACAGTGGGAAGCACCAGAGTCAAGTGTAAAGGTGTGCAAGGCCTGAGCGGACGCAGTATTAGGGAGAACAGACTCACTAGCACCTAGGGCTGCAGGCTCTATACCTGGGGCTATACCTGGGTCAGGCGGTACACACAAGTAGCAGTCACCGTCAGCACTAACAATCAATGCAACCATGGCAGCAAGAATAGCATCATTGTCAAGATCAAAGATAGGAACATCACGCCTAAGCAGATCTGCCCAAGGGGGAAACTCAGTAGCCTCAAGAAACTTGACGCGCCAGGCATCGCTGAGCCGAGAGAAGCAGCGGTACGCCGTGTGAAAGCCGTTGCATGGGCGACCAGCGCGGGGACCTGTGCGAATGGTATAGTTGCAGCGAACAGGACCCCCAGACGCCCCACGCTGAGCGTACCAGTCATGAAGCTGATGAGGCGTGGGGGTCTGACGCTGACGCTGCTGCTGCTACTACTGCTGCTGTCCCTGGCCACCACTGGAGCTCCCCTTTTGGTCGGCTCCACTCCAGCTCCCACCACCGCTGCCACCACCGCTCCATCCTCCCCCACTCCCACCGCTGCCACCTTCACTGCCCCCGGTACCCCCCCCAATGAGCTCCTCAGCGTTGGTAAAAGAGGACACGTCGGGGAACAGGTAGGGTAGCATGAGACGGCCTACGGCTGCAGTGGCTGGGGAAGAGTAGCGGGCAACTACAGCCTCATACAGTGCCTTAGTAGTCTTGTGCTAGCTAAAGTGCGCGCGCTCAGTGATCGGCAGATGGTTGCGAATAGCGAGGCGCGAAGCAGCATCGCGGGTCTGCCACTGTGAGCGGTCAAGAGCGGTAGCAGTGTCAGCAGGAGCAACGGAATTGCCAGTCACCTAATCGAACAGTGAAAATCCGTCTTTGGCATCAGTCAGAAGGAACAGTTGTAGGTCGTTGAGCCAAGTGGCAAACTCTATCGGGCGACCGTCAAAATCGAAAGCTAGGACATTGAGAGTCACCATGAGTGCAGCGCAGGTGAGAGTAGCGCGTAGGCGGCAAGGCAGAGCACAGACAGGAGATGCTGCGCACAGGGCGATAGTGGCGGCGCACAAGCTGCTGAGGCGGCATGCACGTGGCTAGGGCGGCGCGCAGGGCAGCAGCGAGGTGCGCGCAGGCTGCTAAAGCGGCGCGCGGGCGGGTAAGGCAGTGCGCGAGGCAGGAGTGGGCCGCGCTAGGGCGGCGGACACGGCGCGCTGGGCAGCAGCGGGCTGCGTGGGCAGCGGACGTGGCGCACGGGGCAGCAGCGGGCTGCGCGGGCGGCGGACGCGGCACGCAGGGCAGCAGGGCTGCGCAGGCGGCAGACGCGGCGCGCGGGGCAGCAGCGAGCTAGACAGGCGGCGGACGCGGCACACAGGGCAATAGCGGGCTGCACAGGCGGCGGACGCGGCGCGCGGGGCAGCAGCGAGCCGCATGCGGGCTCCTAAGGCGGCGCGCGGGGCAGGAGCGGGCCGCGCGTGAGCTCCTAAGGCGGCGCGCGGGGCAGGACCAGGCAGCGCGCTCGGGACTAGGGCAACGCGCGCAGGCAAGGCAGAGGCGCGCGCAAGCAGCGCAAGGCAGGGCGCGCGCGGGCAGCGTAGCGCAGGCACGATGTGGGGCAGCTCAGTAACCGCAACGGTAGGTGGGCCCTAAAAAAAAATCGGTCCTACGGACCTACTGCTCTGAATACCATGTCAGAATGCTAGGCATGCATGAAAGAGTTGGGTACAAATATGAAACCCTAAAGGGGCTGTACCCCATACTGGCTACCCCACTACAGCCTAAACATATATAGCATATATAGAATTTGACATATATATATACATGCATGTTTACTCTTGCTAGATAGTGATCACTGTACTGTTGTTGTTACATATATACCTCTGTATGTGAACTGGCCTTGTGGCCCTTTGCTTGTGCTCGGAGTGTGTGGTAACGTTGTGATCCACCCTAAGCTTGCTTTGCTTTTCTTGACTGGTCTTGTGACCCCTTGTTCTCCCCCACTTTGCCTATGGGGGTGTGTCAAACCATATATGTGCTAGTTGTGTGTAGGCTATAGTGGGGTAGCCCATGTGGGGTACAACCCAATATTAGGTTTAGTACTTGTACCCACAATTCATTCAATGCACTCATTCCTGCTTGCTATCTTGACACATACCACTTATAGACGGACGGCCAGACCAGCGGACCAATCAGACCATGGAGCAGCTCATCATGACAAATTGCCCCAACCCTGCCCACTGGGAAGAATCGCTCGCAATGTTGGAATTCACATTCAACAACACCCCGTCTTGCACGACTAATCACTCCCCGTTTTTCCTGAATTACGGAATGGATCCGACGGTTCCTACGGCGACTACTCTGGACAACCCGGTCCCGAGGTCACAAGCATTTGTGACGGAGCTTCAGGAAATCCGAGAAAAAGCCGCAGACGCAATTCGCAAGGCGAATATCACTTCCCGCAAATACACCGACCTTCTACGACGGGAACTCGTCTTGACAGTTGGGCAACTAGTACTCCTTAACACGAAGAACCTACACCTACCCGACCCGTCCAAACTACGGCCACGATTTTGTGGACCATTCAAGATTATCAAGATGGTGACATCTGTCACCGCGAAGCTGCTGCTACCCGACGATTGGCGCATTCGTGGTGCCTTCCACATCAGCTTGCTTCGTAAGTTCGTGCCAGCCACGACCGACATCGCGCGGCAACAAGCTGCCCCAACTGCCCGACCTGTCCCGGAGCCGACTCTTGACCCTTCGAAGATTCTGGCACATCGGGTTCGCCATGACGCAGCTGGTCGCCACGTGGATTTCCTCATCCGTTGGACTAATCGCACTAGTGAAGACGACACGTGGGTGCACTCCGACTCGCTAAACGCCTCGTGACTTGTTCGTGATTACTTGGCGCGCAGGCGGTTTCGGATATTGACCGCTTTTCTTAAGGGGGGGGGGGGGTAGTGTCAAATGTTATAGCCTCTAGTGGGTTATGCTATATGGGGTACAAACAGTTAGGTTTAGGCATTTGTACCCCAATCCAATCAATGCAACTCATTCCGCTGTGTTTAGTTACTAAGATGGTATCAGCAGTAGGTTCGCCGTTCCTAGGCCTCACCTAGTTGTCGCTGTTCCTAGGCTTAGGCCAACTCCTTCCTCCCCGTGTGCCTTAAAACGCCTTAGCCCGCGCCACGCCAACGCGCCACGCCATCGTGCCACGCGAGCACACCGCGCTGCCCGCTAGCGCACCACACCACCCGCCCATCTACCTGCAGCGCGGTCAGTCCGCTAGCGCACCGCGCCGCCCGCCCGTAGGCCCGCGCGTCGCGCCGTCCGTAGGCCTGTGCGTCGCGCCACCCGTATGCCCGCCCGTCGACTCGCCGTGCCGCGCGTAGGCCTGCGCGTCGCGCCACCCGTAGGCCCACCCGTCGACCCGCCGTGCTGCCCGTAGGCTCGTGCATCGCGCCGCTCGTAGGCCCGCCCGTCGACCCGCCGTGCCGCCCGTAGGCCCGCACGTCGCGCCACCCGTAGGCCCGCTCGTCGACCCGCCGTACCGCCCGTAGGCATGCGCGCTGCGCCGCCCGTCCATCGACCAGCCGCGCAGCCCGCCCGTCGACCCGCCGCGCCGCCCGTAGGCCCGCGCGTCGCGCCGCTTGCCTGTCGACCCGCCGCGCCGCCTCCCCATCGACGTGCCACGCCGCCCGCAGGCCAGCGCGCCGCGCCGCCTCCCCGTCGACATGCCACGCCGCCTCCCCATCGACCTGCCACGCCGCCTCCCCGTCGACCTGCCATGCCGCCTGCAGGCCAGCGCGCCGCGCCGCTTGCCAGGCAGCACGCCGCGCCGCCCGCCAGCCAGCGCACTGTGCCGCCCGCTTGTCCACATGCTGCGCCACCTACCCGCCTACATGCCTCCGCGCCTGCTCACACGTTAGTGACTTTCTCCCCCTACCGCGGCTGGCAGCCGCGCTCTCTCAGTTTCGCCCCCTATGGCGACCTCTCGAGTACTTCGTTTTGACCCTGAAGAGAGACCTCTTGATTTTAGTACGTGGCTTACGCAGGCGCAGCGCCACCTTAAGAGCCAGTGGCAGGATGGCGTGCACCTGTTCGCACACGCGTCCGGCACTCGGAGCGCCCCTCCGCAGCCTCAGCCGCTGCCCACTACCCCACCGCCTATTTCTGAGCAGGAGGCCGACTACCAGCGCCAGCTCCTCGCTCGCGACGTGTGGGAGTCTCGTGACGCCGCTGCCTGCCTCGCCCTGACCGACCTTCTCCCGCCGACAGAGGCAGTCCACTTCGCTCAGGTCGAGTCTGCTGCAGATCTGTATAAGGCTATTGTTACTCGCTACTCCACTCCCTCCTCTGCTTCACTCATTCGCCTCCTCGTACCCTTTATCTACCCTAGCCTTGCCTCCTTTGAGACTGTCTCTGACCTCGCTACCCACCTGCGCTCCCTTGATGCTCGTTTCCGCGCTGCTTGCAATGAGGACCAGGTTGCCCTTGCCCCACCCCCTATGTGGCTCACTATTCACTGGCTAGTCACTCGCCTCCCTAACCGCCTAGCCACAGCCCGCAACGCGCTTCTTCTGAAGCACCCCACTGAGTTTACCATCGATCTTCTTGAGATTGCTCTCTCAAAGATCAAGAGTAACCTCCTCACTGTTGCCTCTGTCTCTTCTGCGCCTCCTCCTCATCTTTTTGAGGGGTGTGCGGTACCACAGCTTCCCACCTTCTCTGCCTCACTTGCCACCCCCACGTCTTCTGCCTCTGAGGAGACGGCGGCTGTTTCTATCTCTGGCGGGCAGAAACGTGGCAAGGCTGGTAAGAGGGGCAGGAAGGGCGGCGGAGGTACTGGAGGTGGTGCGGTTAGTGGCGGTGGCGGTGGAGCAGGTGGTGGGAGTGGTGGTGGGGGTGGCTCGGGACTTGACGGCCCACCTTTCGACGGTGGAGTTTTCACTGGTGGTGAGGGGTCCCAGCAGCACCAGCAGCCGACTCCTCAGCAGCTGCCACCACCTGGACAGCAGCAGCAGCGACAGGGCCAGCAGCAGCGCCCGCCACAGCAGCAGCCTCAGCAGTGGGGCCCTCCGCAGCAGTGGGGCCCTCCGCAGCAGTGGGGCCTTCAGCAGTGGAGGTCTGTGGGTCCCCCGAGCACTGGGCGCGGTGGCGCCCCCTCCAGTCGGGGACCTCGCTCGGCCGGCCGCGACGTTGGTCCCTGTGAGTACTGGATCCTTACGGGTCCTCGTCGGGACTCGTACTGTGGCCGCCCCGACCACTCTGCTGCACGCTGCTTCAATCGTCTCGACGACCTCTACGTCTTGCACCACAGCCCCTCCGCTCCCCCCCCGCCACGCTGGGGGACGCTTCTTGCTCGTGGTATTGTTGTTTTTGATATGACTATGGATGCTGCTAGGTCAAATGCCATGTATGCTGATTTTGACTATAGTGCTCCTAGATCTGTGTACTTGCCTGTACCTAGCTTAGGATCTTTGCCTGTTGCTAGAGTAGGTGCTAGTGTAGGATCTTGTTTAGCTACTAGTACAGGTGCTCCCTCGGCGGACGCCTCTCTCTCCTTCACACTGGACTCCGGAGCGTCACACTACTTCTTCCGCGACTGCACGACTCTCTCCGCTGCCGGCGCCTGTCCCTGTAGCACTGGCCGATCCCTCTTCGGGGCTGGTTATTGCAACTCACGCCACTACACTCCCATGCCCAACTGCTCCTTCCGGTTCCCTGACTGGCCTCCACGTTCCTTCGTTCTCTAGGAACCTGGTTGGTGTGGGCACCCTGGCGAGACAGCACGTCGGGGTCTGGGTTGAGCCTTCTGGTGACACCGCGGTCTATGTGGACGGTGACACGTACGCCCCCTTGGCCACTTTTTGCTAGGAGCCAGGCTCCGGTCTGTACACCCTCCGCACCGACCCCCGTCAGGTTCCCCCGTCCCACCAGGTAGCCAGGTCCAGTCAGGTTGCTGTGTCAAGTGTAGTTGTTGCGTCGTGCTCGTGTCGGTCGCTTGCCCACCCCTCCCTCCTCTGGCACAACCGCCTTGGTCACCCTTTGCTCCCTCGTCTCTGCGCTATGTCCAGTCAGCGTCTTGTCTTAGGCCTCCCCCGAGTCCTCCTGCCCCTCCCGCCGTCCCCAGCTCCTCCATGCGGTCCTTGTGTCCAGGGTCGGCTGCCCGCCACCCCTCGCTCCTCCTCCCTTCGTCCGGCCACCGAGCCCTTCGAGACTCTCCACTTAGACGTCTGGGGCCCCGCTCCCCGCCTTGGCCCTGAGCGGGAGAGTTACTTTCTGGTGGTCGTTGACGACTACTCTCGGTACACCACCGTGTTCCCTTTGGCGAAGAAGTCTGACGTGACTTCTACGCTGATCCGGTGGCTCCTCGCCACCGAGGGCACTGGCGGTCGTCGTGTCAGTTGTCTTCACTCCGACCGTGGGGGTGAGTTTCGCTCCGGCATTCTCGCGAGATTCTGTGCTGAGCAGGGCATCACCCAGTTCTGGACTCTTCCAGACTCTCCATAGCAGAATGGGGTTGTTGAGCGCCGCTTAGGCCTGGTCATGGAGATCGCCCGCACCTCCATGATCCACGCCCGCGCGCCCCATTTTTTGTGGCCCTACGCGGCTCGTTACGCTGCTCACCAGCTGAACCTCTGGCCTCGCGTCTCTCGGCTAGGGGCTTCACAGACCAGTCTTTGGACAGGGTCCCTTGGTGTTGCGTCGAGGTTTAGTGTCTGGGGCTGCTTGGCTCTTGTCCGCGACACCTCTGCGGACAAGATCTCACCTCGCGCTGTCCCCTGTGTCTTCCTTGGTTTCCCAGAGGGCTCCTCTGACTTCACGTTTTACCACCCTCCCTCCCACCAGTTCTTTGACTCTCGTGACGTCCGCTTCGACGAGTCCGTCCCCTACTATGTCCGGTACCCCTGTCGAGGTCTCTTGGTTCCCCCCCTCCCCTCTTCCCGGCTCCAGCTCCTCCTCCTCCCGCCCCTACTTCTCCAGTACCCCCCCCTGTTCCCGCTCCGTATGGTGTCTCCCACGCTACTTTCCCCCCCCCCGGCACCCCCCCAGGTCTCTCCTCCTTCCCCACAGTCGTCCTCACCGCCTCCGCAGCAGCCGTCAGCGCTTCCTTTACCGGCCACTGCGGCCTCTGAAGGTGTTGGTGCTCAAGGTGAGGGTTCTGGCGGTGCTCGCTCTGGGGGTGCTGGCGTTGGATCTGTTCGTGCACCTACAGGAGCAGCCAGTTCTAGGGGTGTTGGCGTTGGAGCTGAGCGTGCACCTGCCGCAGCTGTCCGTTCCGAGGGTGCTGCAGGTGGTGGTGTTTCTGGAGCTGGAGAGTTTGGGGCTGGTGCTGGTGCTGGTGCCACTGGAGGCGCCACGACTGGGGGTGCGGGTACACCTCCTACAGGTGCTGGTCGTGCTGCCGCGGGAGGTACTCACTCTGGGGGTGCTCAACCGGGTACTGTCGAGGACGGAGCCGGTTCTTCTGCTGCGTCTTCTGACACCACTCCTCCTCCTTACCCCTACCCGACTCATTACCGGGCCCTTCTTCGTCTAGAGCGTGAGGAGCAGCAGCGTTTGGAGCGTGAGAGGTTGGAGTTGCAGCAGGAGCAGCAGCAGTCCCAGCAGTAGCAGCAACAGCTGCAGCAGCCGGAGCAGCCTCCGACCCCTGTTTCTCGCCTTCGAGCCCTTGGTCTCCCCTCCTCTCCTCCTGTGTTCGGTCCTAAGTTTCCTCCTCCGGACTCAGCTTCGGCTGTGTTCCTTCGTTCTCAGTCTCCTCCGTCTCCCTCTCCTCTCGCCCACACTTGGACCTCTCGTCCCCCTCGTGCTCGTCCTTCGTCACCTGTCACTGACCTCTGTATCGTGTTGTTTCATTCTAGTCCTCCTCGTCCTCCTTCGTCTGTTCTTCCTCGTCCTCGTGAGTCGTCCCTCACTGCCTCCGATCACTTACTACTACCGCACGTACCGCCCCACCCTCTCTCGTGTTCTTGCCTCTCTTGTTACAGACCCTCGTGCCTCTCCTTCCTCCGTCGCGGTCCTCACTGCCGCTGTCACTGACTTTACTGCTACGCATCGCCTTGACTACGCCACTCGTGTTATGGCCGCTCCTCCTGTCTGTCCTCTGTCCGCCGGGGGTGAGTCTGCCTTTGGCTGTGACATCCTAGAGGACAGACAGTTTGAGCTAGAGTTCCTGGCAGCTGCTTCGCCTCATCTCTGTGCCATGCTCCTCGCTCCTGAGGGAGACCCGGACGCTCCAGACATACCTACTCCTCGCACTTACGCTGAGGCAGTGTCAGGGCCTTGGGCCTCTCAGTGGAGAGCTGCCACGGACGCAGAGATGGCCTCCTACAGGTCCATAGGCACTTACGTTGACGAGGTTCCCCCCCCAGGGGCGAACATAGTTGACAGCATGTGGATCTTCAAGGTGAAGCGGCCGGCGGGATCTCCCCCAGTCTTCAAGGCACGCTACGTGGCTAGAGGGTTCAGTCAGCGTGAGGGAGTTGACTTCTTTCAAACCTTCGCGCCCACCCCGAAGATGACCACTCTTCGGGTCTTACTGCACGTAGCAGCGCAGAGAGACTACGCGCTACACTCTCTTGACTTATTTACTACCTTCCTCCAGGGCAGTCTACACGAGGAGATCTGGCTGCGTCGTCCTCCGGGCTTCACTGGCACCTTCCCGCCTGGGACCCAGTGGAGCCTCAGACGACCGGTCTACGGTCTCTGCCAGGCACCCCGTGAGTGGCACGACACTCTACGCTCTACTCTGTCCGACCTCGGGTTTGAGCCGTCTTCCGCCGACCCGTCGTTGTTTGTTCGTCGTGGGCGCACACCTTTCTTCGTTCTCGTCTACGTTGACGACCTGGTTTTTGCCACAGCCGACACAGTTGCACTAGCGGAGGTGAAGTCCGAACTGCAGAAGAGACACACCTGCACTGACCTTGGGGAAAACCAGGTCTGGGTCTGGAGCTGTTTCGTGGAGGTCCACTCGGTCGTCCTCTGTTGCGACTTCTACCGCAGAGGCTGCGATCTACGCTGGAGCCCTTGCTGCACAGGAGCTACGCTGGTTGACCTTCTTGCTTACCGACCTTGGTGAGCGGCCGAGCTCTGCACCGACCTTGTTTGCTGACAACAAGGCGACGATTCTCGTGCGTCGTGAGCCTCGACTAGAGAGCAGAGTGAAGCACATCGACGTCAGGTACTTCCTCCTTCGAGAGTTGCAGAGACGCAGACAGGCTCGTCTGGACTTCGTGGCCTCCGAGGCCAACACCGCGGACATCTTCACCAAGGCCCTTCAGCCTTGTGACCACCGCCTGTTTTGTCTGCAGTTAGGCCTCGTTGAGACTGGGTCTAGTAGACTGCAGTAGTGAGTTCTTGCCTCTTGTTTTTGTGTACCATATATATTAGATTGTACACTCTTGAACTGGCCTTGTGGCCATTTGTTTGTGCTCAGACTGTGTGGTGACGTTGTGATCCACCCTGAGCTTTGTTTTCTCTCTTGCTTGTGACTGGTCTTGTGATCTTATGTTGCGTTTCTTGTTGCTTGGCATTCCCCACTTAGGCTATGGGGGTGCGTCAAAAGTTATAGCCTCTAGTGGGTTATGCTATATGGGGTACAAACAGTTAGGGTTAGGCATTTGTACCCCAACCCAATCAATGCAACTCATTCCGCCGTGTTTTGTTACTGAGAGGTAGCGTAAGGATTTTTTCCGAATTCCTTATCGGGGTTCACTGCTTCGCGCACAGCCCGATTTCCGGACTTCGCACGTTTGGCCGATTTCAACGCTGCCGAGGTTCCTCGCGTCGCCTTCGGCATTTCCCAATCGCCAAACCTGCACCCAACCTCGCTCGTCCGAGGTTCCCTCCCAGCTAGGCTAGTTCCTACATTAGTCTGTGCCTTCATTGTATTCTCAGTTCATTCAATCACAGTCTCTTTATTCGTTTACCTGCGCACTCTCTTTTACAACTCATAACAATATATGCCTTGAGCACAATCAGGGTAATATTCTCTAGAAAGCAGCATGAACAACTCCTGAACTGGTGTGGCTACAAGGACGATAATATAAACAGACTATTTCCAAGGCTGCCGCATTTGCGAAGGAATGTGAAGGTAACGAGAGTTGTATACCGCGAAGTCTGTCCGGAACCAATCTCGTCGTCGTTTGATTGGTTCGGTTCGTGAGCAGCAGTCGCTGCTGGCGCATGCTGCTGCTTAGTGGCAAGTAGCCCGAACCGCCCTGGGCCACGCGTTTCGGAATCGCACTTCAGTCAAGGGTTCCAGGGCCCAGCGAACTCATCGAAGTATCTCACGAGCTGTTACACATGCTTCGGCACCTCCATTCTGGTCGTCAACCAATCCGATGACTCGACACCTCGCAAACCGCGCTCGCTATTGGGTTGTCGGTCGACAATTTCGTTATTGTAGGTTTAGCGGCGTGGATTTGCTAGCGGTCCTTGAATGCAGGCAGAATTGGGGGCGATCGCAACATTTGCAATTTTGCTGCGAGGCGGAGTTGAAGGGAAAGAGGGACATCGCTGAGCGGGAGACCTCAACCAGACCACCTCAACCGGACCACCACATCACCACCACCACCAGTCTTGTTTCCACTGGCATTCAGTGGTGGTTGAGGAAGCTTCAGTTCGACCATTTCCTCCCACAATTGAGCATTCCCCGTTTTGAGATTTCTATCAATCGAATTAGAGACTGACATCCTTCCCACTTCTCTCAGGACAAGCTTCTCGAATCAAATTAGCACCTTCATAGTTTTCCATCAATTGCCATAGCTGGTTGCCTTCGAAGTTAGTTGCTGCTGAACTTAAGCCCCGCTCTTTAATATCACAGTCATGGCGGCGCCCAAAATAGCACTATTAGCCGCTGCCTTCGCTCTCCTGTTCGCGCTACAAGCTTTCGCGGATCCCGCACCCGAACCTCGTCCTGGTAAACCGAAAGCATCCCTCGATTGCTTTCTTTAATTCCACCCTTTAAGCCGTATGCACAAACTAGGAATACCAACGAGTCTATTCCTAGACATCGAAAAAGAGGGAACCGTACCTAACAGTACATTCCTCTTCTTTATCTCCCCGTCGATTTCCCTGCGCAGCGAAGTGCGACTACTCGGTGGGCAAATGGGTGAAGGCGGTGAATCAGCCGAAGCGATACTCGGGAATAGGTTGGGAGCCGAACTACTGCAAGTACATTCGCAGCGGCTTCAACTGTGAAACCAACAACCGGCCCGACCAGCTCTACCACCAGCTGCGCTGGCAGCCGGAGAAGTGCGATCTTAGTTATGTTACCGCGGAGGATTGGGGGTTCCTCATGAAGGGCAAGGTGCGTGGGCTACGGGATTCCATAACTTACGGCAATGAAAGCCTGTGCGTTTTCATTTGTCTGGGACGTTTTCCGTTCAATATTAATCGCGCATGCGATCGCTTTCCGACCCTCATTTTGTATGTAATCTGGACAATTTCAGAGGATGCTTATGGTGGGAGACTCCATAACGAACAACGCGTACCAGTCGCTGCTCTGTCTCATCAGCTCGGCCGACAACAAGGGAAAGGTGAGGGCGGAGGAGGTTGAAAGGTCGCGTGAGTGTGCAAGGGCACAGTGAACGGAGAACTAGCGATAGTGGAGCTACTATGCATTTACATTTCAGAACACTTGGCTCGAGCGTCTTGAATGAAACATATATGACTACCTTCGTTTCGAACTGCTCTCCGGCTCATGTTCTCAGCCTCCTTTTCCGCCATCCATCCCTCACCCCTGTTTTCATCACAGCCGTTCGACGATGACAGTGCGCCCAAGGGTTTGAGAGGCGTGGATTTCCCGACGATCGACTTTTCTCTGCACTTCTACTTCTCGCCCTACCTCACGCAAGCTGAGAGGCGAAAGCCCATCGCCAACCAGACGGGCACGCCTGGTTACAAGGTTAACATCACGACAATCGATCCCGTCGTTCAGTACCTCGTTTCGTATTACGATGTGGTGTTGTTTTCGACTGGTGTGTGGTGGTCGCAAAACTTTCCGGGCAGCCCGAAGCAGCCCGACCAGTATTACATTCAAGGCGCTCCCGCGAACATCACCAACGTCAACGCTCAGTGGTACGCCGTGAAATCCTGGGCGAATTACCTCACGCGAATTGAATACCCCGGGATGCCCTATTTCCTGAGCTTTTCGCCCAAGCACGGCCCAGTTGATCCTACTGACCCTGGTGAGGGTTCATGTGGCGCGACAAGACCGATGGAGTGGGACGAGGCGATGGATGAGTACAATAACCTGACTGTAGCTGAGGATTATTACAAGTCTCAGAAGAACGCTCTGCGGGGGTCGCTGTTCCGCTTTGTGCGTGTAACGAGGATGAGCGAGACGAGGCCAGACGCTCATCTCGGCATGTGGAATCAAATCCAGCCGGACGTTTCGGCAGCGTTCAAGACACCCGATAAGGGTGACTGTACGCACTGGTGTCTTCCTGGGCTGCCCGATTCGTGGATGGATATGCTCTACAGCCAAATGCTGTTGGAACCGCTGCTGCTTACACCGAACTAGACACAGATTAGTTCCTATTGCTGGAGGGAGAGACCTCATGATAGATGAGATAGAATGTGAGGTCTCTTGTAGAATTTTCTGCTGGTGTGTGAGTGATGTATACATGCAATCTGTATGCAAGAGAGTTTTAGCTTTGTTTTCCTAATATATCCTTGTGCTGATATTAAAGTGGTGGTATTCCTATTGACAACATGTTAGCCTGGCCAGAGCTGGCTTAATGCTATCTCAATCCTGCTTAGACATTTGTGTCTCAATCCCCATTTGTGTCTCAGAGTTGCGTCGATACATTTTGTCAATCTCGCGTCACAAAAATTGAATGTATCTCGAAATTGGGCGACCAGGCGAAAGTTACAGTTGTGCGCATCTGACTGGATTTCAAACATGACTGTACACCCGTTTCTTCAACCGCCTGGCTGGGGTGGGGTTTGTGTCAAAATGAGGAATGAATGTTCCATTGATGTTGGTTGGGGTACATATGACAAACCCTAACTTCTGTACCCCCTAAGACAAACCTCACTACAGGCTACAACATTTGACACACCCCCATAGCCTAAGTGAGGGGTGTCTAGCAAAAAACAAAAAAGAGTACGGTCACAAGACCAGTCCAAAAGAAAACAAAGCTCAGGGTGGATCACAACGTCACCACACACTCTGAGCACAAGCAACAGTGGCCACAAGGCCAGTCCAAGAGATCACAAGTATATATAGTAAAAGTACAAACGAAGCAGGCAATAAACTCAAGTCTACGCATGACTAGAACCTGTGTCAACAAGGCCTAACTGCACACAACACCTCTGGTGGTCACAAGGCGGAAGCGCCTTGGTGAAGATGTCTGCAGTGTTGGCCTCGGACTCTACAAACTCGAAGCGAGCCTGTCCACGCCTCTGCAACTCTCGCAGAAGAAAGTACCTGACGTGAATGTGCTTCACTCTGCTCTCCAGTCGCGGCTCACGACAGAGGAGGATCGACGCCTTGTTGTCAGTAAACAAGGTCGGTGCAGAGCTCGGCCGCTCACCAAGGTCGGCGAGCAAGAAGGTCAACCACCGCAACTCCTGTGCCGCCATGGCACCAGCGTAAATCTCAGCCTCAGCTGTAGAGGTCGAGACAGAAGAGGAGCGCGTGGAACGCCAGTAAACAGCTCCAGAACCCAGACTGAAACAGTACCCCTGAGTAGACCTGTGAGTCTCAGCGTCGTCAGCGTAAGAGGAGTCACAGTGACCAGTGAGTACGACAGACTGCTGCCCTCCAAGAACTAGCCCCACGCCTGATGTAGTCGCTAGGTACTTCGCCACCCTCACAGCTGCCGTCCAGTGAACAGGACGGTGTCTCCCTGGCGCAACAAAGCGCGCAAGGATGCTGAGAGGGAAGGCGAGGTCCGGGCGAGTACAAGTCATCAGGTACATGAGGCAACCCACAAGCTCTGCGTAGGGACCACTAGGCTCAAACGGCTCGTCAGGAAAGGGACCAGTGAGTCTGTGGTCAACAGCTAGAGGTGTGCGCTGTACGGTGGAGTGCTGAAGCCCGAACCGCTGAAGGACCTGCTGCACCATGTGTGACTGTGAGAGTGTAATGGTGCGAGCGGCTCTGTCCCTGGTGATCTGCAGACCAAGGTAGTGGCGCAGCTCACCAAGATCAGTGCACGTGTGTCTCTTCTGCAGTTCGGACTTCACGTCTGCCAAAGCAACCCTGTCCGGAGTGGCGAAAACGAGGTCGTCGACGTAAACCAGAACAAAGAACGGTGTGGAGCCACGACGAACGAACAGCGACGGGTCGGCAGAAGACGGCTGGAACCCAAGGTCAGAGAGGGTAGAACGCAGAGTGTCGTGCCACTCGCGAGGGGCCTGGCGAAGACCGTAAACAGGTCGCCTCAGCCTCCACTGGGTCCCAGGAGGGAAAGTGCCAGTGAAGGCCGAGGGACGACGCAACCAGACCTCCTCGTGTAGGCTGCCCTGAAGGAAAGCAGTGGAGAAGTCGAGAGAGTGTAACTCGTAGTCCCTCTGTGCTGCTACGTGTAGTAACACACGAAGAGTGGTCATCTTCGGGGTAGGTGCGAAGGTCTGAAAGAAGTCAACTCCCTCGCGCTGACTGAAACCTCTAGCCACGTAGCGCGCCTTGAAGACCGGGGGAGATCCCGGTGGCCGCTTCACCCTGTAGATCCACATGCCGTCGACTACGTTCGCCCCAGGGGGGGGAACCTCATCGACGTAGGTGCCTGTGGATCTGTAGGAGGCCATCTCTGCGTCCATGGCAGCTCTCCACTGAGAGGCCCAAGGCCCTGACACTGCCTCAGCGTAAGTGCGAGGAGTCGGAATGTCAAGGGCGTCGGGGTCACCCTCAGGGGCGAGGACCATGGCACAGAGATGAGGGGAAGCGGCCGCCAGGAACTCTAGCTCAAACTGCCTGTCCTCTAGGGCGTCACAGCCAAGGGCAGACACACCCCCGACGGCCAGAGGACTGGTAGGAGGAGCAGCCACAAGCGTGGTGGCGTAGTCAAGGCGGCGGGTAGAGGCAAAGTCAGTAACTGCGGCAGTAAGAGCGGACACAGAGGACACAGAGGCACGAGGGTGAGTAACAAGAGAGGCGAGAACACGAGAGAGAACAGGACGGTACGTGCGGTAGTAGTCAGTGACAGGAGTAGGGAGCGACACAGTGAGGGCCGACTCAGGAGGAGACGGAAGCACAGACTGAGACGGACGAGGTGGACTAGAAAGAAGGAAGGCAGTACGAAGGTCAGTGAAGGGAACAGGAGACGAGGGACGAGCACGAGGGGAGCGACGAGTAGCCCAAGAACGAGACGGAGGAGAAGAGGACAAGGGCGGAGAACTGGGGAAAACAGCGGGGGAGGAGTCAGGAGGAGGAAACGTGGGACCGTAGACAGGAGGAGAGGCGGAGGAGGGAGGAGAAGGGGAGGGGAGACCAAGGATCCGAAGACCCGAGACAGGAGGAGGAAGTGGCTGCTGCTGCTGCGGCTGTGACTGCTGCTGCTGCGGACGCGGCTGCTGCTGGGACTGCTGCTCCTGCGGGTCCAGCTGCTGCTGCTGCTGCTGCTACTCCTGCGGCTCCAGCTGCTGCTGCTGCTCCTCCAGGCGCTGTAACTCCCTCTCCTCTCTCTCCAACGCCAGCTGCTCGTCACGGGCACGGCGAACACGAGCCTGGTGCCTAGTCGGGTAGGGGTGGGGAGGCGGAGTAGTGTCCGAAGCAGCGGCAGCTCCAGAGTCCACTCCAGAAGAACTAGGCTCACCACCCCCAGAGGCAGCACTAATACCAGCTCCAGACCCAGGCTCACCTGAACCCGAAGGAGGCGCACCCTCACCCCCAGACGCAGCACCCCCAGTGTCCGCGCGGCCAGCACCAGCTCCCGGACGACAAGAGTCCTCTACACCCACCTGGTCAGCTCCAACTCCAGAACCAGAAACACCAGCTCCAACCCCAGCTCCAACTCCAGCACCCCCAGAACCAGAAACTCCAGTGCCAACTCCAGCTCCAACTCCAGCTCCAACTCCAGCTCTAACTCCACCACCCCCAGAACCAGAAACCGGTACAGGAACAGGCGTCGCACCAACCTCTCGAGAGCTAGCACCAGCGGCACGCTGCGAGGAGGACTGTGGGGAGGGAGGCTGTACCGGAGGGGCTACCGAAGGAGGAGGGGTAGCCTGGGACACACCTGACGGGGCTGGACCAGGGGGGGGAGGCTGTACCGGGGGAGCAGGAGGGGGAACGGCAGTCAGGAAGAGGGGGGGAGGAGGAACCGGGAGACCTCGACTGGGGTACCTGACGTAGTACGGAGTGGACTCCTCGAAACGGACGTCACGGGAGTCAAAGAACCGGTGAGAGGGAGGGTGGTAAAAGGTGAAGTCAGAGGAGTCCTCAGGGAAACCAAGGAAGACACAGGGGACGGCACGAGGCGAGAGCTTGTCCGCGGAGGTGTCGCGGACAAGAGCCAAGCACCCCCAGACACGAAACCGCGACGCAACACCAGGGGACCCTGTCCAAAGACTGGTCGGTGAAACCTCTGGTCGAGAGACACGTGGCCAGAGGTTCAGCTGGTGCGCGGCGTACCTGACCGCGTAGGGCCACAGAAAATGGGGGGCACAGGCGTGAGTCAGGGAGGTGCGGGCGATCTCCATGACCAGGCCTATGCGGCGCTCAGCAACCCCATTCTGCTGTGGGGACTCTGGAAGCGTCCAGGACTGACGAATGCCCTGCTCGCGACAGAATCCAGCGAGAATGCCGGAGCGAAACTCACCCCCACGGTCGGAGTGGAGACAGCTGACACGACGACCACGAGTGTCCTCGGTGGTGAGCAACCACCTGATCAGCGTAGAAGTCACCTCAGACTTCTTCGCCAGAGGGAACACTGTGGTGTAGCGGGAGAAGTCGTCAACGACCACCAGAAAGTAACGCTCACGCTCAGGGCCTAGACGAGGGGCGGGGCCCCAGACGTCCAAGTGAAGCGTCTCAAAAGGCTCGGTGGCCGGACGAAGGGAGGAGGAGTGAGGGGTGGCGCGCAGCCTACCCTCGACGCAGGGACGACACGGCGGCGCAGGCGAAGGCGGCAGCGACGGCAAGACACGTGGGAGGCCTAGGACAAGACGCTGACTAGACATAGCGCGCAGACGTGGAAGGGACGGGTGCCCCATCCGGTGGTGCCACAGAACGGTGGGGTGGGCAAGCGACCGGCAGGAGCACGACGCAGCGACTGGAACAGACGTAGGAACCTGACACGACACAGACACCTGGGGGGACGTAGCAACCTGGTGAGACGCGGGGAACCGAACGGGGGGGGGAACCGGGGGCAGTGGCAGTAGGGGGGGCTGCTGGTGCGGCCGCTGGTGCTGCTGCTGCTGCTGCTGCTGCTGCTGCTCCTGCGGCTGCGGCTGCTGCTGCTGCTGCGGCTGCTGCTGCGGCGCACGCGGGCCAGTGTGAAGAGTGTAGAGACCCGAGCCCGGCTCAGCAGTAAAGGTAGCAAGAGGCTGGTAAGAGTCTCCGTCAACACACACCGCAGTCTCTCCAGAAGGCTCAAACCACACACCCACGTGCTGACTCACGAGGGGTCGCACGCCCACCAAGTTCCGGGAGAACGAGGGGACGTGAAACCCAGTGAGAGACCCGGAGGGAGCAGCAGGACACGGTAAAGTGGTAGTGTGACGTGCAGTGACTGGTCCCGAAGTGGGATCAGCCAACGCTACAGAAACAGGCGCAGGAAGTGGTGTAAGTGTCGTGCTGTCCCGAAAGAAGCAGTGGGAGGCTCCAGAGTCCAGTGTGAACGACAGCGAAGCGTCCTCTGAGGTAGTCGCTGGTCTAGAGTCTACACAAGTACCTACACTAGCAACAGGCAACTGAGCAAGACTAGCACCTAAGCTAACAACACCAGAGTAAACAGAGTCAGAAACACTAGAGTCAACAACAGCATACATAGCATGAGGAGCACTAATCAGATCAACTAACTGCTCAGCAGACATGCCCCACAGAGCGGAGCCGTAGCGCTGAACCAGAGGAAGCCAGTCAGGAGCAGGACCGCCAACCCCGTAGGTCAACCGGACCGTGTCAGTGAGCTGAGCAAAGCACTGACCAGGGGGGTGAAAGCGGCCACAAGGGTGGCCCCGACGAGGACCTGTCTGAACCTGGTAGGGGCAGGGAGGGTAAGCAGCACCGCGCTGGGGCTGACGCAGCCCCGACCCCGGAGCCAGCTGCTGACGCTGCTGCTGCTGAGGCTGCTGGGAGGAAAGGGGCTGCTGCTGCTGCTGAAGGTGCTGCTGACGCTGAGCCTGGTACCACGTCGCTGCTCCACCTAGCGGGGCCGGCAGTACAGGAGGCGACTGACGAGCTCGAGGGTCGCCGCCACCAGCAGGTGCAGTGGAGTCACCAGCCGCTGCACGAGGGGTCTCTCCAGACGCTGCACTCCCACCACCGCCAGTCGCAACAGCACCCCCACTACCTCCGCTACCTCCGCCTCCACCTCCACCGGAACCACCTTTCTTGCCCCCCCTGCCGCGGGACCGCGACGCAGTCGTAACAGCAGCCGCAGTCGCGTCAGTAGCGGCAGTGGCAAGAGAGGCAGTGAAGGTGGGTAACTGCGGGACTGTGCACCCGTGGAAGAGTGGGGGGGACACAGTACCAGAGGCGGCAGCTACCGAACGAAGGTTGCTCTCGACGTCCTTGAGTGCAGACTCAAGGACCTCGATAGTCAGCTCACTAGGGTGCTTCAGCAGAAGCGCGTCACGAACGGAGGCAAGGCGGTCAGGGAGGCTAGTGGCGATGAAATAGACAGTAATCGCCATGGGGGGAGGAAGCAGTGCAAGCTGTGCCTCAGTGCAAGCAGCGCGGTAACTAGCGTCGAGCGAGCGGAGGTGAGCGATCAAGTCAGCAGAGCGCTCAAACGAGGCAAGATCAGGAAACAGGAACGGGAGGAAAAGACGGCCGAGAGAGACAGTAGCGGGAGTAGAGTAGCGGGCCTTAATCGCAGTGAGGTACGCAGCAGCGGTGCGAACCTGAGTAAAGTGGACCTCCTCGGACTCAGGGAGGAGGCTGCTGAGTGCGATGCAGGCCGCAGCGTCACGCGACGTCCAAGCCGTCCGGTCAGCGCGCTGACGGGCAAAGCGAGCCGTAGCAGCGTCGTCAGGAGCAGGGCCTAAAGCTGTAGGCTCGGGGGGCTCGGGGAGGTCACCAGTAGCGTGTGACCAGAGGGTCTCGCCCCCCTGGACCTGACTCTCTAACAGACGACGAGCGCGAAGAAGCCAGACGGAAAAGTCAAGGGGTCTACCGTCGGCGTCGAAACGAAGAACTCGCGGAGTCGCCATAGTGAGAACCAACGCGAACGAACAGGCGAGTAACAACCGGGGGGGAAGAGGACTCAGTCGCAGCGGAAGAGCGGGCTAGGGCGACGGGCCAAGACGTAGGGTAGGGCAACGGGCCAGGGCCTAGGGTAGGGCGACGGGCCAGAGCCTAGGGAGGGCGACGGGCCAGGGCCTAGGAAGGGCGACGGGCCAGGGCCTAGGGAGGGCGACGGGCCAGGGCCTAGGGAGGGCGACGGGCCAGGGCCTAGGGAGGGCGACGCGACGGGGGAAAGGGCGGGAGCGACGCGACGGGGCAGGGCGACGCGACGGGACAGGGCGACGCGACGGGGCAAGGCGGCGCGACGGAGCAGGGCGACGGGACAGGGCAGGGCGACGCGACGGGGTAGGGCGACGCGACGGGACAGGGCGACGGGACAGGGCAGGGCGACGCAACGGGACAGGGCGACGGGACGGGGGGGGTAACAGGCGGGTGCGACGCGACGGGGGGAACGGGCGCGACGCGACGGGGGGGAACGGGCGCGACGCGACGGGGGGAACGGGCGCGACGCGACAGGGGGAACGGGCGCGACGCGACGGGGGGAACGGGCGCGACGCGACGGGGGGAACGGGCGCGACACGACGGGGGGGAACGGGCGTGACGCGACGGGGGAGATGGCGCTAGGCTCGGTACTAGGCGCGGTAACAACGAAACTGGTACGAACGAGAGGTAGGATCAGGCTCGGGAGGTACGAACGGAGAACGGAGGAACGGGATCCCACAGGATCCTAACCTAGCTGATACCATGTCAAAATGAGGAATGAATGTTCCATTGATGTTGGTTGGGGTACATATGACAAACCCTAACTTCTGTACCCCCTAAGACAAACCTCACTACAGGCTACACCATTTGACAGTTTGTTACGAATAGTAAAATATCATTGTGCAATCCTGACGCAGCTAAGTGAAGCACGCAGTATCGAGAATGAATGCGAAGAGTCAAAGTTGTGTCAGAGGTCCACTGGTGATTCCCGATTGATCATAGAGAAGGGTTACATACTCGTTGTCCTGGGGGGTTATGGACGCACTGATCCGCTACTTAACAAACCCTTTTATCCCAATGGTCTAGTGGTTGGGATTTTGACATACCGTCATCGCCCGGATATAAGACATGTATGTCTTATCTCATACATTAAAAAAATCTGTCTTATAAATGGACAAAAATCCGTTTAGAAGATACTTCCTCGTTATACATTTGCCATTTGCCTCTACACACAAATAGGTGTCTTATAATGAGGCTACCCCGTTTATAAGAGACACCCGTATAATAGACAACCCCTGTCTACTATTCAACACTGTCTTATATCCGAGTGATGACGGTGGTATCAGAGCGAAGGTCTCGGGTTCGTATCCCAGTGTGTGCACTTCGGGCATCCCAGTGCGGGGGGGTGTCAGAGGTCCACTGGTGATCCCCGATTGATCCTAAGGTTTATGGTGTCGTGTTAGGCCCGACGGCCTAAGGGCGTGTTCCTACGGCCCCTTATCAGGCCAACCTCTTATCAAGCTCGCGTCAAAACACACTGAAAATTTCATAAACCTAAAAACCCTCACTACTTTTACCAGGCAAGGCTGACAAGAGGTTTGCCTGATAAGAGCGTAGGAACAGGCCCTAAGTCCGCTAAAGAATTAGCGGGGTCGACTAAATCGAGGATGAAAACGCTGCGTAAGACTTTGGCGAAAGAACTATTGGCGAAATATGCGAAAGAGTTACTGAGTAATGAAAGAGTTGGACGAGAATTGATTGATAATGGCAAGTACAAGCAAGGTTGATATAGCATGCAAGATCGAATGTCGGAAAGTACTTTGCGGGACTAGGAATTGAATGCAAGAAAGGTAGAGTGCCACGTGGCACTAGGAAATCAAGGAAGATAAGGATAAGGGTGAGTTGGAAAGTACTGTTCGGAATGAACAGTAAATCCCCCCTTAACACTACCCCCCTCCCAAGGAGGCGACGTCCGCGGCGCCTGCAGACTGGAGGTACGCTTGGAGGTAAGCGTTGTCGGGAGACAGCGAGGACGAAGGAACCCAGCTGTCGTCTGCTGCGTCGTAACCACGCCAACGAACCAAGAAGTCGATGAAAAAGACACCCCCCTGGAGACGGCGACGGTGCCTGAGGATGCGCTGGATCTGGTAGTCGGGCTCGTCTGTGTCAACAGCTACCGGCAGTGGAGTGCGGTCACGGCCCGAGAAGGTGGCATTAGGATCGGTGTAAGGACGAAGAAGCGACACGTAGAATGACGGGTGCATGCGGAAATGAGCGGGAAGGCGAAGGCGGTATGCGACTGGACCTAGTGCACGGTCTGAGATGATGGAATTTGGAACCCCGTGCAGTCGGACTATGTTATCTACGAACAGCGTCGCGGCTTCCTCTGCTATGACCTTGCCATGCGTGGGGATGAAGTGCGCTGCTTGAGAAAACTTATCCACTACCACGAAGATGGCGTCGTGACCCCTAACTGTGCGCGGTAAAGCCATGATGAAGTCCATCGTAACTACGTGCCAAGGGCGGTCGGGTGGTGGAATCGGCTGCAAAAGTCCTGCCTTGCGTTGGCGAGAGGACTTCGTATGCTGACACGTGTCGCACGAGCGAATGTAATCCTCTACGTCTGCTGCAAGCCCTGGCCAGAAGTACGTGCGCCCTGCACTAACTACGTCGTGCGCCTCTGAGAGAAGGAGCTGTCGAAGAGGGCGGTAGGCAGGAACCCAAATCCGTGTGGTACCCTTCCGTATGTAGACACTACCCTACACCTCTGCTCTTGCGGGTGGCTGCGGTGTGAAGTTGGGATCTAGTGTGTAACCATGCTCGAAGAGTGCTGTGAGAAGTGGATGGCCGGCAGTGACTGTGAGACTAGCGAGCTGGCAACTAGGGCGAGTGAGCGGATCTGCTGGGTTGTGAACGCCTGGCTTGTACTCTATCCTGTAGTGAAAACCCCCCTCCATGAATTCCATCCATCTAGCCTGGCGACGACTCAGCTGCGGTTGTGACTTGAGAAAGCGAAGCGAGCAATGGTCCGTGCGTATCACACTATCTGCCCCCTCTAGGTAGCACCTCCACACCTTATACGCATGGATGATCGCGAGCGCCTCATTGTCGGGTATGGGATAGTTCAACTCCGCTCCCCTAAGCTTACGCGACTCGTACACGATCGGTTGCAACCCACGTCCCTGGTCCTGAAGAAGCACTGCTCCCATGGCCTGATCTGAAGCGTCGGTCACTACAATATATGGGCAAGTGGGATCAGGGTACGACAGTGTCGGTGAAGACGTGAGCGACTGCTTCATCTGCTCGAACGCCTGCTGCTGCGCTGGACCCCAAAGAAACTCTACGCCCTTCCGAAGTAGGTCGGTGAGTGGACTAGCAATGGAAGCGTAACCCTGAACGAAACGACGGTAGTGATTCGCGAAACCGAGGAAGCTCTGCAGTTCCTTGACTGAGGTCGGTGCTATCCAATCATGTACTGCTGCGATCTTCTTCGGGTCGGTCCTAATGCCACTAGCGGAAACGACGTGACCTAGAAACTCGACCTCCGGGAGGAAGAACTCGCACTTCGACTGCTTCGCGTACAACTGCTCCCTCCTCAAGACCTCAAAGACCTTCTGCAAGTGTTGCACGTGCTCCTCCTTTGTCTTAGAGAACACTAGGATGTCGTCAAGGTAAACTACAACGAACGACCCTAGGAACTCGGAGAGGACGGTGTTCATGAGCGTCTGAAACATCGCTGGAGCGTTGGTCAATCCGAACGGTAGAACCCTAAACTCGTACAACCCCTGCTTCGTACGGAACGCCGCCTTGTGCTGGTCCTCTGGAGCTACGCGAATCTGGTGGTAACCCGAACGAAGGTCGATCTTTGAGAAGACTCTAGCGCCCTGCACTGCATCAAGAAGATCCTCTACTCTCAGAACTGGGAATCTATTCTTGACGGTGGCGGCGTTCAGTGCGCGCTAGTCTATGCACATCCGTAACCCTCCGTCTTTCTTAGGCGCGAGAAGGATCGGTGCTGCCCAAGGCGATCTAGATGGCTGTATGAAACCCTGCGCGAGAAAGTGCCTAACCTGCTGCGTCATCTCCTTTGTCTCTGCTGGACTCAACCTCCACTGCGGCTTTGCTACTGGCCTGCTCCCCGGCTCCAACTCTATTCGATGGTCTACTGTTCGGCTAGGAGGTAACCCTGGGGGCAGCTCGTCGGGGAAGACGTCTGCGAACTCTGCTAATAGTGCACTCACCTCAGCAGGAAGAGTCGCCTTCGCACCAAGTGCTGCACTCCCTCCTTTCCCCTCCTCAGCTTCCACCTCCTCAAGGAAAACCGCGAAGATCCGTGCCGCACGCTTCACCAACTGTCACACACGAACACCATTAATGATAGCTGTGGATGATGTGGCCCCATCGCTCCACTGTGGCAGCTCCCGAAACTCCCCGTCTACCTTGACGCTGCAGCTTCCTTGAGCCCAATCGAACTGAGTACTAACCGTCCGTAGCCAATCCCTACCGAAGATGAAGTCGTAACCGTCCAGTGTGGTAGAGTCGAAGTCACGCCTAACCGTGATTGGTCCTAGCACTACGCGCAACTTGCGAATGACTGGTCCTATGTGAAGTGGCGTCCCATCTACCATACGCGCGTCCTTGAAGTTGACTGCCGAATCTGCTTCAAGATAGAGACGACTGACTAATGAAGAAGAGACGAACGAGTGGCTAGCTCCGCTATCTACGAGAATCTTAACAGGAACTCCACGAAGCTTCCCTAGAAGCACGACTGGTCGGTCAACAGTGTCTACCTTGTTCTCCGTAGATGACTGCTGTCTCCTCTACGTTGGTAGACGTGGCGGGTACGGGAACCTCCACACCAGCTAGCGACCCGCTATCTACTGGCGGTTTCCGTTACCCTACTGCCGCTCCTGAAGCTGTGGGCAGTCCCGCTTCATGTGTCCCGGCTTTTTGCAGTAGTGACAGTTCCCCCTAAATCCCGTTTTCTGTGAGCCGTCACTGTTAACTGCACCAATCTCTATGGGCGATGGTCCGTCCCTCAATCGAGCGTCGTTGATCGGTCTGTTGTATCCCCTATCGCAATCGTCACTGTCAGAATCCCAACCACTAGACCATTGGGATAAAAGGGCTTGTTTCAGTAGCGGGTCAGTGCGCCCATAACCCCCCCGGGCGAACGCGCTTGTAACCCTCTCCAGGATCAATCGGGCATCCACAGTGCAGATCTACTGACACCCCCCCACACTGGGAGGCCCAGGACTAAGCACAGTGGCAACGGCCTACATGTGCGTACACCGGGAATCGAACCCGAGACCGCTCTGATACCATGTCAGAATCCCAACCACTAGACCATTGGGATAAAACGGCTTGTTTCAATAGCGGGTCAGTGCGCCCATAACCCCCCAGGCGAACGCGCCTGTAACCCTCTCCAGGATCAATCGGGCATCCACAGTGCAGATCTACTGACAGTCACGACCCCGTCGGCTTCGTACTGCGTCGACGCGTTCTGCTGCTGCGACAACTTACTCGAAGGTGGACAACCCATGAATCGCTATAACTTCTGCTATGTCCGGCTTCAACCCCTTGAGGTAGCGATCGCGCATCTCTGCTTCCGTGATATCGTCTATCTCGTTGCAGATGCTCAAGAACCGTCGTGTGTACTCCTGGACGTTTCCTATCTGTCAGAAATGACACAGACGCTTCCTAGCAGCTTCGAAGGCGTTCACCAAATCGAACCTACTTTTCAGCGCCGCTTCAAATCCTTCCCATGTGGTCGGAACCGTGGTAACACCCAAAGCTAAACTCCCTATGCTCGAAGTTGCAGCTGCATGCTCCACGCCTTGTTGATGCCCGTCTGTCTGAGCCCTTGTTACAGCAGTTTGCGTGAGTTGGCGCCACCAACTCCAAGGCCGGGCCCCTCAACAGCGTAACGGAGTACTCGATCTGCTGCTGCGCATCCGCCACTTGCACCCCGCTCGCGGCGAAGTAGTTGTTCAGCATGAAGAGCCACGTCCGCACGTTCGCGTCGCGTTGACTTGGGTTGAACGACTCGGGTTTCTGCGGCTTGAGTGCGCTTCGACGTTCCGGTAGCGCTTCCGCGCTAGTCGACGTGTTGGGCGCAAGAGTTGGAGCGGCATGACCATGGGGGTTAGAAGCCAATTCACCAAGCTGTGCATTTCAACTCGTACCTGACGATTTTCCAACGTCAACTCTTGAAGTTGGCGCATGAGTTCGGCAAGCGTGTTGCCCATGTCGTGGGGGAGAGCGTGCATGGTTTCGTCCATGTTCGCTCGACGACTCCAAGTCTGCAAGTCGGCACCGCGCGACGATGACGTCGTAGTCTCGTCGTCGACGGTCGCTCGTTGGAAGTCGCTCCCCGCGAAGGCTCGTGATACCAAGTGTTAGGCCCGACGACCTAAGTCCGCTAAAGAACTAGCGGGGTCGAATAAGTCGAGGATGAAAACGCGGCAGAAGACTTTGGCGAAAGAACTATTGGCGAAACATGCGAAAGAGTTACTGAGTAATGAAAGAGTTGAACGAGAATTGATTGATAATGGCAAGTACAAGCAAGGTTGATATAGCATGCACGATCGAATGTCGGAAAGTACTTCGTGGGACTAGGAATTTAAGGCAAGAAAGGTAGAATGCCACGTGGCACTAGGAAATCAAGGAAGATAAGGATAAGGGTGAGTTGGAAAGTACTGTTCGGAATGAACAATAAATCCCCCCTCAAAAAATTAGTTCCTTTTGCAGGAGGGATAGATGAGATAGAATGTGAGGTCTCTTGTAGAATTTTCTGCTGGTGTGTGAGTGATGTACACATGCAATCTGTATGCAAGAGAGTTTTAGCTTTGTTTTCCTGATATATCCTTTGCTGATATTAAAGTGGTGGTTTTCCTATTGACAACTTGTTAGCCTGCCCAGAGCCGGCTTAATGCTATCTCAATCCTGCTTGGACCTTTGTGTCTCAATCCCCTTTTTCCCGAGTTGCGACTGTGAGAATGAACGAGAATGAATGCACTATGAAAGAGTTGGGTACAAGTACAAACCCTAATTGGGTTGTACCCCATATACGCTACCCCACTACAGCCTACACAAAAGCATAAGCAATAATGTTCCGACACACCCCCATAGGCAAAGTGGGGGAGTACAAGGGGTCACAAGACCAATCAAGCAAAGTAAAGCAAAGCAAGCTCAGGGTGGATCACAAAGTCACCACACATTCCGAGCACAAGGTCAAGGCCACAAGTCCAGTTCACATGCAGGAGTACATATACATATAAAAGGCTAGACAAGCAAGAGCAGGTGTACATATATATGTAACAGTACAAGCAAGGTCAAGAGGTGAGCAAGTGAGGCAAGGCAGGCACAAGATCCAGCTGAGTACAGAAGCGCTGATGATCACAAGGCGCAAGCGCCTTGGTGAAGATATCACCAGTGTTGGCCTCAGAGGCCACGTACGCAAGACGCAGCTGACCACGTTGCTGCAGCTCACGAGCAAGGAAGTAGCGGAGAGCAATGTGCTTCGTTCTGTGCTCCAGTCTCTGCTCTCGACACAAGGCCAGCATGGCCTTGTTGTCTACGTACAGCACTGGAGGAGAACGAGGCGGCTCTCCGAGGTCAGTCAGCAGGTAGGTGAGCCAGCAAAGCTCCTGTGCAGCCATGGCCCCGGCGTAGATCTCAGCCTCACAACTGGAGCCGAGAACAGAAGACGAGCGGGTAGCCCGCCACGAAACAGAGCCGGAACCAAGGCTGAAGGTGTAACCCTCTGACGACCGCTGCGTAGCCTGGTCGTCAGCCCAAGAAGCGTCTGCATGCCCAGTGAGGACCACTGGACTCTGCCCTCCAAGCACAAGCCCCATGCCTGACGTACTGCACAAGTAGCGCAACACCCTCTTCGCTGCAGCCATGTGCTCCGGTCTGTGTCTCCTAGGAGCAACATAGCGTGCGAGAATGCTAAGAGGGTATGCAAGGTCAGGTCGAGTGCAGGTCATCAGGTACATGAGGCAGCCAACAAGCTCTGGGTACGGGCCTCTCGACTCTACGGACTCATCCAAAGGCAGAGCTGAGAGCGAGTGGCGAGTAGGCAGAGGAGTGGCCTGAGGCGAGGAGTACGTGAAGCCGAAGCGCTGAAGGACCTGCTGCACCATGTGTGACTGAGTCAGGGTAATGGTGCGGCGTGCTCTGTCCCGGGTGATCTGCAAGCCAAGGTAGCTGCGCAGTTCACCCAGGTCTGTGCACTAGTGTCTCTTCTGCAGCTCCAACTTCACGTGGGCGAGTCCAGCAGTGTCAGTTGTGGCAAAGACCAAGTCGTCGACGTACATGAGGATGTAGAACGGCGGCAAAGAAGTGTCGGTGCGCAGAAACAGCGACGGGTCGGCAGTAGAGGGAGCAAACCCAAGAGCCGCAAGTGTAGTCCTCAGTGTGTCGTGCCACTCACGCGGTGGCTGGTGGAGACCGTAGACTGGCCGCCGGAGGCTCCACTGGGTGCCAGGAGGAAAAGACCCAGTGAAGCCAGGTGGGCGGCGCAGCCAGATCTCCTCGTGCAGGCAGCCCTGGAGGAAAGCTGTGCTGAAGTCAAGAGAGTGAAGCTTGTAGTCACGGTGAGCAGCTATGTGCAGAAGTACCCGAAGAGTGGTCATCTTCGGGGTGGGAGAGAAGGTCTGAAAGTAGTCAACTCCCTGCCGCTGACTGAAGCCACGAGCCACGTAACGCGCCTTGAAGACAAGCGGAGAACCCGGAGGCCGCTTCACCCTGAAAATCCACATGCCACTGACGATGTTCGCCCCAGGCGGGGGAACCTCGTCAACGTAGGTGCCTGTGGACTTCCAGGAAGTCATCTCTGCGTCCATAGCTGCCTGCCACTGAGAGGAGTAGGGACCCTCTATCGCCTCCGCGTAAGAGCGCGGAGTCGGGATGTCAAGTGCATCCGGGTCTCCCTCAGGGGTAAGCAGTACGGACACGAGATGAGGTGAAGCAGCAGCCAGACACTGGAACTCCTCCTGCATGTCCTCAAGGACGTCCGTGCCAAGGGCACACTCACCCCGGACGGACGGAGGACAGACAGACTCAGACTCAGCAACAAGACTGGCGGCGTAGTCTAGGCGACAGCGAGCAGCAAAGTCGACGAGCTCAGCAACTAGGGCAGACGCAGCAATGGACTCAAAGGAAGGGTCAGTCACAACAGTAGCAAGGAGACGCGTGACAGTAGGACTGGCGGCACGAAGAGAGTCCGACTCTGGGTCGGCAAGAGCAGGAAGAGAAGACTCATGAGGAGAAGGTAAAGGGGCACGCAGAGGAGCAGTGGATGGATGCAGAGACATCCGGTGCGTTCCAGGGACAGGAGGAGGACGCTGACGCGAACCGCGACCACTAGTGCGAGCAGCACGGACAGGCAACGCAGGGCGAGACGCAGGCTCACGACGCTCAGCAAGACCTCCAGTAGGACCAGTGTAGGGAGACGGAGCAGGCAGTGGGGAGGCCGGCTGTAACTGTAACTATGACGGGACAGGCTGTGGACACTCCAAGGGAGGAGGAAGACCAGTAGAAGGTGGGAGACCAAGAACCTGCTGAAGGAGCGGAACGAAGTACGGCCGAGGCCGCGCGGCGACTCCAGACACAGCAGGGACAGCACCAGTACCCCCAGCGGCAGCACTAGCACCAGCAGCACCTCCAGCTCCAGTACCTCCAGCAGCACCAGTAGCACCCCTCAGCAGGACCGCCTCCAGAACCGACAGCAGTAGCCTCCGCGCCAACACCCGCAGCAGCTCCAACTCCAGAAGTACCCGCAGGCCCAGCAGCTCCAGTACTCCCAGTACGAGCACCTCCGGGACCCGCGGCACCAGCACCCTCAGCAGCAGCAGAACCTCCAGTACCCGCAGCACCTCCAGCTCTAGCAGCTCGCCTCCAGCGCCGGGCAAACCACTCACGCAGCTCCTGTCGAGAGAGTGGCTCCCGGCGAGACGAGGCACTCGGAGAACCGCCAGGCTCAGCACCCCCAGAGTCAGCACCCCCAGGCTCAGCACTCCTAGGCTCAGCACCCCAAGGCTCAGCACCCCCAGGCTCAGTACCCTTAGCGGCAGCACCAGAGTCACCAGCAACCTCGACAGGCTCAAGAGCGTCTACCTGGGACACACCTGAAGGGGCAGGACCCTGAGGGGGGAGGGGGTCTACCGGGGGGGGACCTGTTACAAGGAAGAGCGGTGGCGGGGGGAGGGATGGAGTGCGGTAGGGGAAGAGACGGTAGTAGGGGACCGACTCGTCGAATGTGACGTCCTGGGAGGACAGAACACGGCGAGAGGTGGGAAACCCAGGAAGACGCAGGGAGCAGCACGAGGGGACAGCTTGTCCGCAGACAAGTCGCGGACAAACGCCCGAGATCCCCAGACACGGAACGCAGACGCATCGCCAACCTTCCCCGTCCACAGGAAAGCTGGGGAGGTCTCCGGCATGGAGACCCTGGGCTGAAGGTTGATCTGATGCGCCGCGTACCGGCCCGCAAACGGCCACAGAAAATGGGGGGCAGCTGCATGCATCATGGACGTACGAGCGACGTCCATGACCATGCCAATGCGGCGCTCAGCAATCCCATTTTGCTGTGGAGAGTGCGGAAGCGTGAAGGTCTGGCGGATGCCTCGTGCACGACAGTAGGCTCGCAGAAGGCCAGAGGAGAACTCTCCTCCTCTGTCAGAGTGCAGGCGCAGAACAGGAAAGTCCGAGCCGAAGCTCTGCCTGAGCTGGAGACGAGCTGCGCGGATCCAGTCAATCAACACCTTAGTGACATCACCCTTGCTGCGCAAGGGGAAGACTGTGGTGTAACGCGAGTAGTCGTCAACCACCAGCAGGAAGTAGCGCTCGTGACCCTGTCCACGGACGCGGGCCGGGCCCCACACGTCCATGTGAAGCGTCTGCAGCGGGGCCTCTGTCGGAGGAAACTGGGAGGAGTGAGGGGCAGCCCGCTGCCGCCCCTCGACACAGGGAACGCAGGTAGGGCCAGGCCCCGGAGGAAGGGGAGGGAGGGACCGGGGGAGACCAGAGACAAGGACACGGGAGGCCATGCCTCGGAGACGAAGCAGGGAGGGGTGACCAAGGCGGTGGTGCCAGAGGAGAGTCTCGTGAGACAAGAGACGACATGAGCAGGGGGCAGACTCAGGACCAGACCTGGACGCTGCAGCAAACACCTGACCCGACGAAGCTACTTGACCAGACGCAGGGACAGGAGGAGACGCAGTGGTCAGCGTGTACAGGCTCGACCCCGGCCGACGTGTAAACGTGGCCAGGTGTCGGCCTGTCCGAGCGTCCGTGCAGTGGGTCACCCGCTGACTCGCAGGAGTGAACTGGTGAACCCCTGCATCTTGTAGGTCAGCACCACTCACCAAGTTCGTAGAGAACGAGGGGAGGTAAAGACCAGACAGGGTGCCAGAGGGGGCCGCCGGACACAGGAGGAGAGTGGAGAAGTGAGCAAGGACAGGACCCCCAGAGGGGTCTGCCAGAGAGATTGCAACTGGCCGACCAAGTGGCGTGAGTGTGGTGCGGTCTCGAAAGAAGGAGCGGGAAGCCCCCGAGTCAAGAGTGAAGGTGTGAGAGGCCGGAGCCGACGCGGTACCTGAGAGAGCAGACTCACCCGCACCTGAGGAAGCAGACTCACTAGCACCTAGAGCAGCAGCCGCACCTGTACCTGGAGCAGGAGACTCACTAGCACCCAGAGCAGCAGCCTCACCAGCAGCTAGAGTAGCAGGCTCTATACCTGGGTCAGGCGGTACGCACAAGTGACCGGCACGGTCAGCACTAGTAGGCAATGCATACATGGAAGTGAGAATAGCATCATAGTCAAAAGCAAATATATCTACCCTCTGCCTAAGCAACTCCACCCAGTCGGGGAGCTCAGCCTCGTCGCCAAACTCGGTACGCCAGGCATCGCTCAGACGGGCGAAGCAGCGGGACTGTGTGTGACTAGGTGTCCCACAAGGCTGACCAGTCCGAGCACCAGTGCGAATCACGTAAGAGCAGCGAAAAGAACTGAGAGACCCTCTACTCTGAGCGTACCACTCACGAAGCTGCTGGGGCGTGAGTGACGCGTGTGGGCGTCGCTGGAGCTGCATCTGGCCGCCGCCAGTAGTAGTAGCAGCAGTAGTGGTAGCAGTAGCAGCGCGGCCACCCCTACAACCCCAACCAGCGTACCACTCACGCAGCTGCTGGGGCGTGAGGGACTCACACGGACGTCGCTGGGGCTGCATCTGGCTGTGGCAGTAGAAGTAGGAGCAGGAGTAGCTGCAGTAAGGCAGGGAGCCAGGCAGGCCGAAAGGCAGGCAGGCAGGCAAGCAGGTGGCGGGCAGCGCGCTAGCAGGGCAGGGGCTCACCAGTGGTTGGAAGAGCAGGCTCGGCGACTCGGCGACTCGGCGGTGCGGGCGGCTCGGGCGGCTCGGCGGCACGGTGGCTCGGCAGCAACTGCGGCTCGGCGGCTCGGGCGACTCGGGCGGCTCGGCGGCAACTGCGGCTCGGCGGCTCGGCGGCTCGGGAGGCTCGGGCGGCTCAGGCGGCTCAGCGGTACGGTGGCCCGGCAGCAATTGCAGCTCGGCGGCTCGGCAACCTGGCGGCTCGGGCGGCTCAGGTGGCGCTGCGGCTCGGGCGGCTCGGGTGGCTCGGGCGGCTCGGTAGCAGGTTGGTGGCGCCGGCGGCTCGGTGGTGACGGCGGGGCCGCTTGGGGACGGCGGCGGGGCCGGGTGGAGCGGCGACGGGGCCAGCAGAGGTGGCGCCGGGGCCGCAAGGTAGGTGACGGGGCCAGCAGAGGCGGCGCCGGGGCCGGGAAGGGCGGCGCCGGGGCCGCAGAGGTAGGCGACGGGGCCAGTAGAGGCGGCGCCGGGGCCGGTAAGGGCGGCGTCGGGGCCAGCAGAGGTTGCGCCGGGGCCGGGAAGGGCAGCGCCGGGGCCGCAGGGGTAGGCGACGGGGCCAGCAGAGGCGGGGCCGGGTTGGGAAGGGCGGCGTCGGGGTCGCCGGGGTAGGCGACGGGGCCAGCCGAGGTGGCGCTGGGGCCAGGAAGGGCAGAGTCGGGGCCGCAGGGGCAGGCGACGGGGCCAGCAGAGGCGGGGCCGGGTCGGGAAGGGCGGCGTCGGGGTCGCCGGGGTAGGCGACGGGGCCAGCCGAGGTGGCGCCGGGGCCAGGAAGGGCAGAGTCGGGGCCGCAGGGGCAGGCGACGGGGCCAGCAGAGGCGGGGCCGGGTCGGGAAGGGCGGCGTCGGGGTCGCCGGGGTAGGCGACGGGGCCAGCCGAGGTGGCGCCGGGGCCAGGAAGGGCAGAGCCGGGGCCGCAGGGGCAGGCGACGGGGCCAGCAGAGGCGGGGCCGGGCCGGGAAGGGCGGCGCGACGCGGCCGCTAGGGCGACGCGACGAGATGGGGCCGCGACGGGGCAGCGAAGGGTCGCACGCCTAGAAGGAACGGGGCCGCGCGCCTCGGGGCGCGCGCCAGAGAGAAAATCGCCGCGCGCGAAAAATAGGTCGCACGTTACGGGGCGTGCGACAGATCGAGTAGCAGCGGAAGCAGTAGTAGGGCCCATAGGCCAGGAGCATATGTGCTCTGAAACCATGTGAGAATGAACGAGAATGAATGCACTATGAAAAGGTTGGGTACAAGTACTAACCCTAATTGGGTTGTACCCCATATAGGCTACCCCACTACAGCCTACACAAAAGCATAAGCTATAATGTTCTGACAGCGTCGATACATTTTGTCAATCTCGCGTCACAAAATTGAATGTATCTCGAAACTGGGCGACCAGGCGAAAGTTACAGCTGTGCGCATCTGACTGGATTTCAAACATGACTGTACACCCGTTTCTTCAACCGCCTGGCTGGGGTGGGGTTTGTTACGAATAGTAAAATATCATTGTGCACTCCTGACGCAGCTAAGTGAAGCACGCAGTATCGAGAATGAATGCGAAGAGTCAGAGTTGTGTCAAAGGTCCACTGGTGATCCCCGATTGATCATAGGGAAGGGTTACATGCTCGTTGTCCTGGGGGGTTATGGGCGCACTGATCCGCTACTTAACAAGCCCTTTTATCCCAATGATCTAGTGGTTGGGATTCTGACATGGTATCAGAGCGAAGGTCTCGGGTTTTTATCCCAGTGTGTGCACCTCGGGCTTCCTAGTGCGGGGGGTGTCAGAGGTCCACTGGTGATCCCAGATTGATCCTAGGGAAGGGTTACAGGCTCGTTGTCCTGGGGGGTTATGAGCACACTGACCCGCAACTTAACAAGTCCTTTTATCCCAATGGTGTAGTGGTTGGGATTCTGACAAGTTGACCCAAAGCGACGCAGACGGGTAGAGAGGATCTGGACTGTCGGAGCAAACGACATTGGGCATTTGCAGGGAAGATTCCACTGCGCTTCGAACATATCCACCGCAGGGACTGGAAACACCCTGACGGAAGACCGTGGGTGCCGCATCACCCCCACCCACACGAGGTGGCGCTGCACGACCCTGACCCATACGGCATCTGCAGGGACTGCCACACACCTACCGCGTCAACTAGCGCAATTGCTGGTCGTAGGCTTGCCGCCATCGCCGAAGCAGAGCGACATGCACCACCGGAATAAGGGATGTCGCAGCTGGAGCTTGAAATCACCACGCGCGGCGTGTTTGGCACGCCAGAACATCCTCTCATCGGACCCCCCTCACAGCATCTCCAGGGCACGCTACGCGGCACTGGCGTCGGAGCCTTCGATGCGCACAGCGAGCCGCGACCTTACACACGAGAGAAGTTTCTGGAGATTTACTCTCATCGACACAACTCCGCGAAGAAGCTCACCGTGGAACACGAAGAAGAATTGGCGCGTCGCGAAGCCGAGGAGCTTCGCCAACAGAGTCTCGCCGACACGCGTGGGAGATTCGCTTGCGGCGCATGGGGGGCCGACGAGGAGGAGAGCGCCTCCAATGAAGGGGGGTGGGGAAGCGCTGGCGGATGGGGAACGAGTGACACCGGCGGATGGGGTAACACCGGCGGTACATGGGCAACCGCAAGTGGTGGCTGGGGCGTTGCAACTGGCGACGAAGGCAGCGGTTGGGGAGCTTCCCGCGTAGAATTAAAGGGGGGAGAAGAAGCTGAGGCAACACCTGCAGTTGTTCCCCTTGGTCGCCCCCCGCGCCGTGCTCCACCCACGTTACCTCCCCCTGATATTCCACCGCATCGCGATCCCTGGGACACCATTGACTGGGGCAATGAGCTATCAACCCCACGTCGCACCGTTTACGGACCTGCTCCCGAACCACGCGAACCCACCTTCGTCCCTGGAACTATTCCTGGGACCAACATCTATCTCTCCATAATCCGCGAAAGAGAGTTCTTGGCGCTAATGCTAACTACCGCCAACAACGAAGTCGATGAAGCAGCAGAACCTACCCCTGTACCTGACGAAGACCCCGAAGAAGCTCGCGCGCGCTATATGCGCACCTCCAGTTCTCGCGCTGACGATGCACTCTGGCATCAGCGCCTCGGGCACCCTTCACGCGCGACGCTGAAAAATTGCATTGACGCAAGAGTTTTCGCTCCTGGCGCACTCCTGCACCCAGATAGCACCGAAGTGAGAGGCGCGACGCATCCGCGCAACTGCACCGTCTGCCCCGAAGCCGCGCTAAGCGACCAGCCGTTCCCGCTGCTTGAGCTAGGGACGAATCGCTACCCCAAGCTACACAAGGTGTACAGTGACTTCCTGAACGTGGGGCACTGCGGAGTCAACAACGAGCTGTACACGCTTACCTTCATTGATGCTGGAACACGCTATGTGTGGGTCGTGAACATAGAAGCGCGTAGCAGAGCATACGAAGTATTTCGTCTCTGGCTGGCGCACGCGCAGCGACAATCTGGGGAGAAGCTGAAGATCTAGCAATCTGACGGCGCAGCAGAATTCAAGAGCAAGGAGATGCTGGATTATTTGGCGTAGAAGGGGATCGAACATCACATCTCTCTCCCCTACGCGCATGAGCAGCAGGGCGTAGCCGAGCGTACCAACCGCACGCTCATGACGAAGGTGCGCGCGCTAATGAAGCAGTCAAAACTTCCACCATTTAACTGGACGTACGCGATGCACCACGCCGTGCGGGTACACAATCTGCTGTCAACCACCGCGATAACGGGCAACCTCTCCCCGCATGTGAAGTGGACGGAGACCAAAGGCGACACCTCCATGCTCCGCGTGTGGGGGTGCATGGTTCAGTACCGCCCGCCAACATCAACCATTGGCAAATTCAGAAGCCGCGCGCGCTGGGGGATCCACCTTGGCATTAGCCACGAGTACAAGGCGTGGCTCATCCTGGATCTCTTGAGCCAAAAGCACGCGACGTAATTTTCTACGGGCGTTTATTCCTTCAGCAGTTCCGTGAAGACGAGCAGACGAACGCAAACCGCGTTTACGCCAATGACGGGCACAGCTACGCCACGCCAGAAGACGAAGCTGCTGCGGCCATTCTTGAGCAAGACCCCAGAGGCGAGTTCACGAGAGGCGATCGTCCCGACGACGACGATGACGATGACTCATCCGAAGGAGGAGCGGGCGCAGCAGGAAGCGCAACTGGAGGAAGCAGAAGCAGCGGAGGCGCAACACCACCAGCCCCACCTGAGCCGGAGAGCGATGACGACGACGTACAGGAGGTCATCCTGCAGCATCGCCACGGCAGCACCGTCACCAGAATACAACTCCTTGGGCTTCACACCGCCACCTCAACGGCGTCGCGTGTCATCGAACCAAGGAATTTGCGCCAAGCTCTCTCAGGACCGCGTAGCAAGGAGTGGCGCGAAGCAATGGATGCCGAAATCAAGGCCCTCGAGTCCCGAGATACCTCGGTGCTTGTCGACCGCGCCGCAATCAAGGGTGCAAGAATCCTCTCCGGTAAATGGGTCTTCCGCGTGAAGACCGCAGCGGGCGGCACGATCGAGTGCTTCAAGGCGCGGTGGGTCGTGCGTGGCTACGATCAGAGGCACGGGATTGACTTCGATCAAACATTCGCGCTGGTAAGCCGTCACACCTCCGTCAGAATTCTCCTCGCCATCGCCGCTGCACGACATCTGCCGCTCCGACAAATGGACGTGAAGAACGCGATCCTATACGCGTTAGTAGATGCCGTGATCTACGTGGAGTAGCCGCAGACTTACGGAGAAGGGGACTCGCGAGTGTGCCAACTGCGCAAATCGCTTTAAGAGATCAAGCAGGCACCAAGGCTCTAGCAACAGTATCTGTATAACATTCTGCTCGAAATCGGCTTCAAGCAGATGCCCCACGACCCAGGAATGTACCGCCGCAATTTCCGTGGAGATTACATTCTGCTCACCGTCTACGTCGACAATTTGCTATACACAGGGTCAAGCAACGAACTGCTCGAGCAGTTCGAGAAGAATCTGGCAGGGCGCGTCGACATCACCTGGATCTAGAAGTGAAGCACTTCTTAGGACTCAATATCTCCTACGAGCCGACAGGTATCCACCTCTCAGTGGCTAAGTATGCAGAAGAGCTTGGGAAACGCTTCAACATTTCCCCTGCACCGCTTTCCACCCCTTACCGCACTCCCGGATTGAACCACAAACCTGATAACAAAGCCCTATCCCACGCTAGCATTCAGACTTAAAAGCAGCAGCTAGGATGCCTGCTCTTTGCCTCTCTCACATGCAGGCCCGACCTTTCCTACATTGCGAGCCAACTGGCTCATTACTCTCGCAAACCAACAGCTGAGAACCTTCTGGATCTGCAGCGCGCTCTACAGTTCTTCGTCTCAACGCCCAAGATTGGGCTCTGCTACTCAACAGTGCCGACCCCATCATTCAACCCCATCGGCTACGTGGACGTTGATCACGCAGCAGATCCAGAAAATCGACGGTCCATGACTGGCTTCCAGTCCCGCCTCGAGCCGGCGGGACCAATCTCATGGAAGTCGCAGAAACAGGATCGGGTTACCCTGTCATCGGCTGAAGCGGAATTCATCGCAGCAACAGCAGTAGTTCACGAAGGCCTCTACTTACAGGAACTCCTGCAGAAGGCGAAAATCACAGTCCCGCCTGTCAGAACATTATAGCTTATGCTTTTGTGTAGGCTGTAGTGGGGTAGCCCATATAGGGTACAACCCAATTAGGGTTAGTACTTGTACCCAACTGTTTCATAGTTCATGCATTCTCGTTTCACTTCTCACATGGTATCGAGCAGGTTCCCTCGTGGGAACTGTTCCTAGGACCCACCAATTTGACATTTTTTTTTCCTGCCCGGAGCGCGCTCAGCCCTAGCCTGAGTCGCGCTCCCCCTTTTCTCGCCCCGTCGCGCCGCCCTAGCGGCCCCGTCGCCTGCCTTGCGGCCCTCGCGCCGCCCTTCCTGGCCCCGACCCGCCGCCCTGCGGCCTCGTCGCCTACCCCGCGGCCATCGCGCCGCCCTTTCCCGGCCCCGATCCGCCGCCCTGCGGCCTCGTCGCCTACCCAGCGGCCCTTGCGCCGCCGTGCGGCCCTGACGCCGCCCTTACCGGCCCCAGCGCCTACCTGCGGCCCCGACGCCTACCTGTGCGGCCCCGGCGCCTACCTGCTGGCTCCGCCACCTACCTGCGGCCCCGCCACCTACCAGCGGCCCCGCCACCTACCTGCGGCCCCGCCACCTACCCGCGGCCCCGCCACCTACCTGTGCGGCCCCGGCACCTACCTGCTGGCCTCGCCACCTACCTGCGGCCCCGCCACCTACCAGCGGCCCCGCCACCTACCTGCGGCCCCGCCACCTACCCGCGGCCCCGTCACCTACCAGTGCGTCCCCTGCGCCTATCTGCGGCCCCGCCACCTACCTGCGGCCCCACCACCTACCTGCGGCCCCGCCACCTACCTTTGCGGCCCCACCGCCTACCTGCGGCCCCGCCACCTACCTGCGGCCCCGCCACCTACCTGCGGCCCCGCCACCTACCAGCGGCCCCGCCGCCTACCTGCGGCCACGCCACCTACCTGCGGCCCCGCCACCTACCTGCGGCCCCGCCACCTACCTGCGGCCCCGCCACCTACCAGCGGCCCCGCCTGCGGAGATAACTGCAGCAACGGGAGCTAGGCTACGGGCTAGGCACGTGTGCTCGTGTGATCTCTGCGTTCTCTGTTCCTTAGTCGTTTTCCTTGTGTGCACACTACTTGCTAGTTCACGGGGAAAATTGGCAAGAGTTCCACTAGGAAAAGTTCAGAACAAATTGGTTGCAACAACATTGGCAACATTGACTACATCAGAGCTAGCTAGGCTGTTGGTCGACCTCCAGCGCAGCACGGTCGACCGCACTCCAGCGCAGCAGCGCTCGCACCGCTCCAGCGTAGCAGAGTAGCGGTTCGCCGACGTTGCAAGTCCACGGTGTGCCAGCGCTGCACCAAGCCGGCTGCACAGCATTGCATCCGCAGGACAACGGTGCACCTGCTTCGCAGATGCGCGCAGCTGGTTGGTGCGCACTTCCCTGTCACGTGCACAACCCAGACGCCTGGCAGACTCCATGCCAGCGACTATGCCCACCAGCCACGTCGACCTCGGGATACCACCCCCGAGGTCGGCCTCGCAGTCTCTACCCTGGCGACACTCGCGCATGTCGCCCGGGTATCCCGATCGACCGGGCAACCACGCCTGGTCGGCTCGCGCAATCCGTAGCCGGTCACGTATGCCCGGCGTCCCCAGTCCAGTGCCCAGGCGCGCCCAGAACGCCTTCCGAACCCCTAGGTCGGCGTCCAGACGCCCAGGACGCCGACCAGACACCCAGGTCGGTGTCAGGACCCGACGCCCAGGTCGGCGTCCGGATCCCCGGACGCCGTGCAGACGCCCACGTCGTCGACCTGGCGTCCGGGTGGTCATGGCGACACCCAGCTCGGCGTCCCTTGCAGTGGTCCCCCGTGCTGGTCGACCTCCTCGTCGACCAGCTCACCCACTGCCGCAGGTCGGCTGCTCCCCTCACACCCGACCACGAAGTCGGCTCCGCCCAAGCGAGGACGGGGCCAATACCCAACTCCCGTTGACACCGCCACCTACCTGCGGCCCCGAAACCTACCTTTGCGGCCCCGCCGCCTCCTCTCAACGGCCCCGCCGCCTCCTCCCAGCGGCCCCGGACGCCGCCCTCTCAGCGGCCCCGCCGGACCGCCCAGCAGCCAAGCCGCCCAGCAGCCGAGCCGCCCAGCAGCCGAGCCGCCCAGCCGCCGAGCCGCCCAACAGCCGAGCCGCCCAGCAGCCAAGCAGCCGAGCCGCCGAGCCACCCAGCAGCCGAGCCGCCGAGCTGCCCAGCAGCCGAGCCGCCGAGCCGCCCAGCTGCCAAGCCGCCGAGTCGCCCTGCAGCCGAGCCGCCCGAGCCGCCCTGTCCGGTAAGAGCAGCGCCTCTTTCACAGCACTGCCCTTACCCTACTGTTTGCGCTGCTAGTCTACTGCTGTCATGGCTACCCCTAGTGTCCTCGCTTTTGACGCTGAGGGTCGGGCCATTGACTTTGACGTCTGGATAGATGACCTGCAGCTTTTCTTACAGTGCGATAGGGCAGACGGTCTCTCCCTCTTTGACCTCACCTCTGGTGCCTCTCCTGCCCCTGCTGCTGATGCTGACGCCACTGTTCGCTCACAGTGGGCCACGCGCGATGCTGCTGCACGTCTTGCTGTGCGTTGCTACCTGCCCACCTCTGAGCGTGCGCACTTTAGCCAGTATAAGAGTGCTCAGACCTTGTACGCCGCTGTAGTTGCACGCTACTCCTCCCCTGCCACTGCTGCACTGAGCCGCCTCATGCTACCGTACCTCTTCCCTGACCTTGCTGCCTTTCCCACAGTCGCTGACCTCATTACGCACCTCCGCACTAGTGACACTCCCTACCGCGCTGCGCTTCCTGCTGAGTTCTGCGCCAAGAACCCCCCCCCCCCCCCCCCCATGTACATCACTCTCTATTATATAGTCACCCGCCTCCCTGACTCCCTTCGCGTAATCAGGGACCACTTCCTCTCAGTCTGTCCCACCACTCTCACTGTTGACCTCCTCGAGAAGGCCTTCTTAGCAGCGGAGAAGAGCATAGTCGCTGTAGGAGCCTCTCGTGGTGACCCGCGCACCCCCATCTTTGAGGGGTGTTCCCCCTCCCCCCTTTTGCCCTCTGTTGCCTCTGTTGCTGCGGCCGACCTCGTTGGGCTTGAGTCGGTCGGTGCGGCGTCTACCCCTAGCGGGAGACGCCGCCCTGGCAAGGGCAAGGGGGGCAGGGGCGCTAGAGGAGCTAGCGGGGGCGGTGGAGGCAGCCGTGGAGGCGGCGGAGGGAGTGGGGGTGTTGGTGGGGGTGGTGGCGGGGGTGGAGGTGTCGGTGGCGGCAGTGTAGGCGGAGGCGGCGGCGGTGGCAGTGGGAGCGGAGGTGGCGGGGGTGGCGGAGGTGGAGGAGGCGGTGGCGGAGAAGGTGGAGCTGGTCAGGGTGGCGCTGCGCAGAGGGTCGGCTCCGGTGGTGGTCAGCGCCAGCAGCAGCAGCAGCGCACTCGTGACATCCCCCCCCCTCAGCAGCTCCGTGAGTGGTACGCTGCACGCCAGCGGGGTGGGGGTACTGGTCCTTGCACCTACGTCCTCCGCACCGGCGACCGCACGGGTGAGTAGTGTGGGGGTGCGCACCCCACCCAGCGCTGCTTAAGCCGCCTGACGGACGCTTGGCGTCACCAATTTCCGGAGGCCACGGAGATCGCCCGCTGGGGTGAGCTGTCTAGGGCGCGCGTAGCTATCTTTGATCTTGACTTTGATGCTATTCTTGCTGCCATGTATGCTGTGACTATTAGTGATGAGGGTGACTGTTACCGGTGTTTCCCGCCCGACCCGGGCATTGAGACTGCTGCTCTAGGTACTGGTGAGGCTGCTGCTCTAGGTGCTAGCGAAGCTGCTGCTCTAGGTGCTATTGCGTCTGCTTCCTCAGGTACTCGTGAGTCCGCGCTCTCAGGTACCGAGTCGGCTTCGGCCTCCCTCACCTTCACCCTTGACTCGGGGGCGTCTCGCTCCTTCTTTCGAGACCGCACCACACTCACGCCGCTTGGTCGGCCAGTTGCGGGCTCTCTGGCAGACCCCTCTGGGGGTCCTGTCCTTGCTCACTTCTCCACTGTCCTCCCGTGTCCGGCGGCTCCCTCTGGCACCCTGTCTGGTCTTCACCTCCCCTCGTTCTCTACGAACTTGGTGAGTGGCGCTGACCTTCAGGATGGGGGAGTTCACCAGTTCACTCCTGCGAGCCAGCGAGTGACCCACTACACGGACGCTCGGACGGGCCGACACTTGTCCACGTTTACTCGTCGGCCGGGGTCGAGCCTGTACACACTGTCCACTATGTCTCCTTCTGTCCCTGCGTCTGGTCAGGTAGCTGCGTCGGGTCAGGTGTTTGCTGCTGCGTCCAGGTCTGGTCCTGAGTCTGCCCCCTGCTCGTGTCGCCTCCTGTCTCACGAGACTCTCCTTTGGCACCACCGCCTTGGTCACCCCTCCCTGCTTCGTCTCCGAGGCATGGCCTCCCGTGTCCTTGTCTCTGGTTTTCCCCGGTCCCTCCCTCCCCTTCCTCCGGGGCCTGGCCCTACCTGCGTCCCCTGTGTCGAGGGGCGGCAGCGGGCTGCCCCTCACACCTCCCAGTTTCCTCCGACGGAGGCCTCGCTGCAGACGCTTCACATGGACGTGTGGGGCCCAGCCCGCGTTCTTGGGCAGGGTCACGAGCGCTACTTCCTGTTGGTGGTTGACGACTACTTGCGTTACACCACAGTCTTCCCCTTGCGCAGCAAGGGTGATGTCACTGAGGTGTTGATCGACTCGATCCGCGCAGCTCGTCTCCAGCTCAGGTAGAGCTTCGGCTCGGACTTTCCTGTTCTGCGTCTGCACTCTGACAGGGGCGGAGAGTTCTCCTCTGGCCTTCTGCGAGCCTACTGTCGTGCACGAGGCATCCGCCAGACCTTCACGCTTCCGGACTCTCCACAACAAAATGGGATTGCTCAGCGCCGCATTGGCATAGTCATGGACGTCGCTCGTACGTCCATGATGCATGCGGCTGCCCCCCATTTTCTGTGGCCGTTTGCGGTTCGGTACGCGGCACATCAGATCAACCTTCACCCCAGGGTCTCCAGGCCGGAGACCTCCCCAGCCTTGCTGTGGACGGGGAAGGTTGGCGATGCGTTTGCGTTCCGTGTCTGGGGATCTCGGGCGTTTGTCCGCGACTTGTCTGCGGACAAGCTGTCCCCTCGTGCTGCTCCCTGCGTCTTCCTGGGTTTCCCCCCTGACGCGCCAGGGTGGCAGTTCTACCACCCCACCTCTCGCCGTATTCTGTCCTCCCAAGACGTCACGTTTGACGAGTCGGTCCCCTACTACCGCCTCTTCCCCTACCGCACTCCGTCCCTCCCCCCGCCGCCGCTCTTCCTTGTACCAAGTCCCCATCCGGTAGACCCCCTCCCCCCTCAGGGTCCGTCCCCTTCAGGTGTGTCCCAGGTAGACGCAGTCGAGCCTGTCGAGGTCACTGGTGACTCTGGTGCTGCTGAGGGTGCTGAGCCTGGGGGTGCTGACTCTGGGGGTGCTGTGCGTGTGCGAACTACACCTGGGGGTACTGAGACTGGGGGTGCTGAGCCTGGGGGTACTGAGACTGGGGGTGTTGAGACTGGGGGTGCTGGGCCTTGGGGTGCTGAGCCTGGGGGTACTACGCCTGGGGGTGCTAGGACTGGAGGTACTGAGCCTGAGGGAGATGGGCCTGCTTGTGAGGCGTCCGGCGGTGCTGGGCCTGGAGGTTCTCCGGGTGCTTCGTCTCGGCGGGAGCCCCTCTCTCCACACGAGTTGCGCGAGTGGTTTGGCCGACGCTGGAGACGTACTGCTGGAGCTTCTTCGGCTGCTGAGGGTGCTGGTGCTACCGGTCCCGGAGGTGCTTGTACGGGAGGTACTGGAGCTGCTGGGCCGGCGGGTGCGTCCGGAGCTGGAGCTGCTGCGGGTGTTGGCGCTGAGGCTATTGCTGTCGGTCCTGGTGGCGGTGCTGCTCGAGTTACTGGAGCTGGAGGTGCTGCTGGCGCTGGTGTTGCCGCTGGGGGTGCTGGTGCTGTCCCTGCTGTGTCTAGAGTCGCCGCGCGGCCTCGGCCGTACTTCGTTCCGCTCCTTCAGCAGGTTCTTGGTCTCTCGCCTTCTACTGGTCCTCCTCCTCCCTTAGAGTGTCCACAGCCTGTCCCGTCACAGTTACGGTTACAGCCGGCCTCCCCACTACCTGCTCCTTCTCCCTACACTGGTCCTACTGGAGGTCTTGCTGAGCGTGGTGAGCCTGCGTTTCGCCCTACGTCGCTTGTCCGTCCTGCTCGTGCTAGTGGTCGTAATTCGCGTGAGCGTCCTCCTCCTGTCCCTGACACGTACCGGATGACTCTGCGTCCGTCCACTGCTCCTCTGCGTGCCCCGTTGCCTTCTCCTCTTGAGTCCTCTCTTCCTGCTCTTGCCGACCCTGAGTCGGACTCTCTTCGTGCTGCCAGTCCTACTGTCACGCGTCTCCTTGCTACTGTCGTCACTGACCCATCTTTAGAGTCCACTGCTGCGTCTGCCCTAGTTGCTGAGCTCGTTGACTTTGCTTCTCGCTGTCGTCTAAACTACGCTGCTAGTCTTGTCGCTGAGTCTGAGTCTGTCTGTCCTCCGTCCGTCGAGGGTGAGTGTGCCCTTGGCACGGACGTCCTTGAGGACACGCAAGAGGAGTTGCAGTGTCTGGCTACTGCTTCACCTCATCTCGTGTCCGTACTGCTTACCCCTGAGGGAGACTCGTATGCACTTGACATCCCGACTCCGCACTCTTACGCGGAGGCGATAGAGGGTCCCTACTCCTCTCAGTGGCAGGCAGCTATGGACGCAAAGATGGCTTCTTGGAAGTCCACAGGCACCTACGTTGACGAGGTTCCCCCACCTAAGGCGAACATCGTCAGTGGCATGTGGATCTTCAGGGTGAAGCGGCCGCCGGGTTCCCCGCCTGTCTTCAAGGCGCGGTACGTGGCTCGTGGGTTCAGTTAGCGGCAGGGAGTTGACTACTTTCATACCTTCTCTCCCACCCCGAAGATGACCACTCTTTGGGTGCTGCTGCACATAGCCGCTCAGAGCGACTACGAGCTTCACTCTCTTGACTTCAGCACTGCTTTCTTGCAGGGTAGCCTGCACGAGGAGATCTGGCTGCGCTTCCAACTTGGCTTCATTGGGACTTTTCTTCCTGGCACCCAGTGGAGCCTCCGGCGGCCAGTCTACGGTCTCCGCCAGGCACCACGTGAGTGGCACGACACACTGAGGACTACGCTTGCGGCTCTTGGGTTTGCTCCCTCTACTGCTGACCCGTCGCTGTTTCTGCGCACCGACACTTCTTTGCCGCCGTTCTACATCCTCGTGTACGTCGACGACTTGGTCTTTGCCACAGCTGACACTGCTGGACTCGCCCACGTGATGTCCGAGCTGCAGAAGAGACACACGTGCACAGACCTGGGTGAACTGCGCAGCTACCTTGGCTTGCAGATCACTCGAGACAGAGCACAGCGCACCATTACCCTGACTCAGTCACACATGGTGCAGCAGGTCCTTCAGCGCTTCGGCTTCACGTACTCCTCGCATCAGGCCACTCCTCTGCCTACTCATCACTCGCTCTCAGCTCTGCCTTCGGATGAGTCCGTAGAGCTGAGTGGCCCATACCTAGAGCTTGTTGGCTGCCTCATGTACCAGATGACCTGCATTCGACCTGACCTTGCATACCCTCTTAGCATTCTCGCACGCTATGTTGCTCCTGGGAGACACAGACCGGAGCACATGGCTGCAGCAAAGAGGGTGTTGCGCTACTTGTGCAGTACGTCGGGCATGGGGCTTGTGCTTGGAGGGCGGAGTCCAGTGGTCCTCACTGGGCACGCAGACGCTTCTTGGGTGGACGACCAGGCTACGCAACGGTCGTGACAGGGTTACACCTTCAGCCTGAAGGACCTGCTGCACCATGTGTGACTGAGTCAGGGTAATGGTGCGGCGTGCTCTGTCCCGGGTGATCTGCAAGCCAAGGTAGCTGCGCAGTTCACCCAGGTCTGTGCATTTGTGTCTCTTCTGCAGCTCGGACTTCACGTGGGCGAGTCGAGCAGTGTCAGCAGTGGCAAAGACCAAGTCGTCGACGTACACGAGGATGTAGAACGGCGGCAGAGAGGTGTCGGTGCGCAGAAACAGCGACGGGTCAGCAGTAGAGGGAGCAAACCCAAGAGCCGCAAGCGTAGTCCTCAGTGTGTCGTGCTGCTCGCGCGGGGCCTGGCGGAGACCGTAGACTGGCCGTCGGAGGCTCCACTGGGTGCTAGGAGGGAAAGTCCCAGTGAAGCCAGGTGGACGGCGCAGCCAGATCTCCTCGTGCAGGCTACCCTACAAGAAAGCAGTGCTGAAGTCAAGGGAGTGAAGCTCGTAGTCAAGCTGAGCGGCTATGTGTAGCAGCACCCGAAGAGTGGTCATCTTCGGGGTGGGAGAGAAGGTCTGAAAGTAGTCAACTCCCTGCCGCTGACTGAAGCCACGAGCCACGTACCGTGCCTTGAAGACAGGTGGAGAACTTGGCGGCCGCTTCACCCTGAAGATCCACATGCCACTGACTATGTTCGCCCCAGGAGGGGGAACCGCGTCAACGTAGGTGCCTGTGGACTTCCAGGAAGCCATCTCTGCATCCATAGCTGCCTGCCACTGAGAGGAGTAGGGACCCTCTACAGCCTCCGCGTAAGAGCGCGGAGTCGGGATGTCAAGTGCATCCGGGTCTCCCTCAGGGGTAAGCAGTACGTACACGGATGAGGTGAAGCAGCAGCCAGACACTGCAACTCCTCTTGCGTGTCCTCAAGGACGTCCGTGCCAAGGGCACACTCACCCCAGACAGACGGAGGACAGACAGACTCAGACTCAGCAACAAGACTAGCAGCGTAGTCTAGATGACAGCGAGCAGCAAAGTCGACGAGCTCAGCAACAAGAGCAGACGCAGCAGTGGACTCAAAGGAGGGGTCAGTGACGACAGTAGCAAGGAGACGCGTGACAGTAGGACTGGCAGCACGAAGAGAGTCCGACTCCGGGTCGGCAAGTGCAGGAAGAGAGGACTCAGGAGGAGAAGGCAAAGGGGCACGCAGAGGAGCAGTGGACGGACGCAGAGACATCCGGTGCGTGCCAGGGACAGGAGGAGGACGCTGACGCGAACCGCGACCACTAGTGCGAGCAGCACAAATAGGCGACGCAGGACGAGACGCAGGCTCACGACGCTCAGCAAGACCTCCAGTAGGACCAGTGTAGGGAGAAGGAGCAGGCACTGGGGAGGCCGGCGGAAGCTGTGACTGGGACTGGACAGGCGGTGGACACTCTAAGGGAGGAGGAAGACCAAGAACCTGCTGAAGGAGCGGAACGAAGTACAAACGAGGCCGCACGGTGACTTTAGACACAGCAGGGACAGCACTAGCGCCAACACCACCGCCAGCTGCAGGACCTCCAGCAGGACCAGCAGCACCCGCAGCAGGACAAGAGCCAGCAGCACCTCCAGCAGCACCAGCAGCACCCCCAGCAGAACCGTCTCCAGGACTGACAGCAGTAGCCTCAGCGCCAACACCCTCAGCAGCTCCAGCTCCAGGCGAACCCGCAGGCCCAGCAGCTCCAGTACTCGCGGCACGAGCACCTCCGGGACCGACAGCACCGGCACCCTCAGCAGTCGAAGAAGCTCCAGCAGTACGCCTCCAGCGCCGGGCAAACCACTCACGCAGCTCCTGTGGAGAGAGTGGCTCCCGCCGAGGCGATGCACCCGGAGAACCTCCAAGCCCAGCACCGCCAGACGCCACACGAGCAGGCCCAACGGCCGCCGGCTCCGCACCCCCAGGCTCAGCAGCTCCAGACGTGGCACCCCCAGGCTCAGCACCTCCAGACGTAGGACCTCCAGGCTCAGTACCCCCAGGCGTAGCACCCCCACGCGTAGCACCCCCAAGGCTCAGCACCCCCACGCGTAGCACCCCCAAGGCTCAGCACCCCCAGGCGCAGCACCCCCAAGCTCAGCACCCCCAGTAGTACCACCCGAAGGCCCAGCACCCCCAGGCGTAGTACCCACCCGCTCAGCACCCCCAGAGTCAGCACCCCCGGGCTCAGCACCCACAGCAGCACCAGAGTCACCAGTAACCTCGACCGGCTCGACCGCGTCTACCTGGGACACACCTGAAGGGGCAGGACCCTGAGGGGGGAGGGGGTCTACCTGGGGGGGACCTGACACAAGGAAGAGCGGTGGCAGGGGGAGGGAAGGAGTGCGGTAGGGGAAGAGGCGGTAGTAGGGGACCGAATCGTCAAACGTGACGTCCTGAGAGGACAGAACACGACGAGAGGTGGGGTGGTAGAACTGCCACCCTGGCGTGTCAGGGGGGAAGCCAAGGAAGACACAAGGAGCAGCATGAGGGGACAGCTTGTCCGCAGACAAGTCGCGGACAAACGCTCGAGATCCCCAGACACGGAACGCAGACGCATCGCCTACCTTCCCCGTCCACAGCAGAGCTGGGGAGGTCTCCGGCCTGGAGACCCTGGGGTGAAGGTTGATCTGATGCGCCGCGTACCGAACCGCAAACGGCCACAGAAAAAGGGGGGCAGACGCATGCATCATGGACGTACGAGCGACGTCCATGACCATGCCAATGCGGCGCTCAGCAATCCCATTTTGCTGTGGAGAGTCCGGAAGCGTAAAGGTCTGGCGGATGCCTCGCGCACGGCAGTAGGCTCGCAGAAAGCCATAGGAGAACTCTCCACCTCTGTCAGAGTGCAGACGCAGAACAGGAAAGTCCGAGCCGAAGCTCCTCCTGAGCTGGAGTCGAGCTGCGCGGATCCAGTTGATCAACACCTCAGTGACATCGCCCTTGCTGCGCAAGGGGAAGACTGTGGTGTAACGCGAGTAGTCGTCAACCACCAGCAGAAAGTAGCGCTCGTGACCCTGTCCACGGACGCGGGCCGGGCCCCACACGTCCATGTGAAGCGTCTGCAGCGGGGCCTCTGTCGGGGGAAACGGAGAGGAGTGAGGAGCAGCCTGTAGCCGCCCCTCGACACAGGGGACACAGGAAGGACCAGGCCCCGAAGGAAGGGGAGGGAGGGACCGGGGAAGACCAGAGACAAGGACACGGGAAGCCATGCCTCGGAGACGAGGCAAGGAGGGGTGACCAAGACGGTGGCGCCACAAGAGAGTCTCGTGAGACAGGAGGCGACACGAGCAGGGGGCAGACTCAGGACCAGACCTGGACGCTGCAGCAAACACCTGACCCGACGCAGCTACCTGACCAAACGCAGGGACAGGAGGAGACTCAGTGGTCAGGGTGTGGAGGCTCGACCCCGGCCGACGCGTAAATGTGGCCAGGTGCCGGCCTGTGCGAGCGTCCGAGCAGTGGGTCACCCGCTGACTCGCAGGAGTAAACTGGTGAACCCCCGCATCCTGCAGGTCAGCACCACTCACCAAGTTCGTAGAGAACGAGGGGAGGTAAAGACCAGACAAGGTGCCAGAGGGGGCAGCCGGACACGGGAGGACAGTGGAGAAGTGAGAGAGGACAGGACCCCCAGAGGGGTCTGCCAGGGAGACTGCAACCGGCCGACCAAGCGGCGTGAGTGTGGTGCGGTCTCGAAAGAAGGAGCGAGAAGCCCCTGAGTCAAGTGTGAAGGTGAGGGAGGCCGAAGCCGACGCGGTACCTGAGAGCGCAGACTCACCAGTACCTATAAGTCACAGCATACATGGCAGCAAGAATAGCATCAAAGTCAAGATCAAAGATGGCTACACCTGCCCTAGACAGCTCTCCCTAGCGGGGGATCTCAGCGGCCTCCGGGAACTGGTGACGCCAAGCGTCCATCAAGCGGCCAAAGCAGTGCTGGGTGGAGTGGGCACCCCCACACTGCTCACCCGCGCGGTTGCCGGTGCGAAGGACGTAGGTGCACGGACCAAAACCCCCACCACGCTGACGCGCAGCGTACCACTCACGGAGCTGGCGAGGGGGGGGGGATGTCCCGAGAACGCTGCTGCTGCTGCTGCTGGCGCTGACCACCACCGGAGCCGCTCCGCTGCGAAGCGCCACCCCGACCAGCTCCACCTCCTCCACCACCGCCTCCTCCACCTCCGCCACCACCGCCGCCTCCGCTCCCACCGCTACCGCCTCCGCCGCCTCCGCCTCCACTGCTGCCACCGACACCTCCAGCCCCGCCACCACTCCCACCGCCACCCCCACTCCCTCCGCCGCCTCCACCGCCACCTCCGCCACCCCCGCTAGCTCCACCCGCGCCCTTGCCCCCTTTGCCCTTGCCAGAGCGGCGTCTCCCGCTAGGGGCAGACGCCGCACCGACCGACTCAAGACCAACAAGGTCGGCCGCAGCAGCAGAGGCGACAGAGGGCAAAAGGGGGGAAGGGGAACACCCCTCAAAGATGGGGGTGCGAGGGTCACCACGAGAGGCTCCTACAGCGACTATGCTCTTCTCCGCTGCTAGGAGGGCCTTCTCTAGGAGGTCAACAGTGAGAGTGGTGGGACAGACCGAGAGGAAGTGGTCCCTGATTACACGAAGGGAGTCAGGGAGGCGGGTGACTATATAATAGAGAGTGATGTACATGGGGGGGGGGTTCTTGGCGCAGAAGTCAGCAGGAAGCGCAGCGCGGTAGCGAATGTCACTAGTGCGGAGGTGCGTAATGAGGTCAGCGACTGTGGGAAAGGCAGCAAGGTCAGGGAAGAGGTACGGCAGCATGAGGCGGCTCAGTGCAGCACTGGCAGGGGAAGAGTAGCGCGCAACTACGGCGTCGTACAAGGTCTGAGCATTCTTGTACTGACTAAAGTGTGCGCGCTCAGTGGTAGGCAGGTGGCGACGCACAGCAAGACGTGCAGCAGCATTGTGAGTGGCCCACTGGGAGCGAACAGTGGCGTCGGCATCGGCAGCAGGGGCAGGGGAGGCACCAGAGGTGAGGTCAAAGAGGGAGAGACCGTCTGCCCTATCGCACTGTAGGAAAAGCTGCAAGTCATCTACCCAGACCTCAAAGTCAATGGCCCGACCCTCAGCGTCAAAAGCGAGAACACTGGAGGTGGCCATGACAGCAGTAGGCTAGCAGTGCTAACTGTAGGACAGGGGCAGTGCAGTGACAGAAGCGCTGCTCTCACCAGACAGGGCGGTTCGGGCAGCTCGGCAGCACAGCAGCACGTCAACACGGCGGCTCGGGCGACTCGGGCGGCTCAGCAGCAACTGCGGCTCGGCGGCACCAGCGGCTCGGCTCCTCTGCGGCTCAGGCGGCTCGGGCGGCTCGGGCGGCTCGGGCGGCTCGGGCGGTTCGGGCGGCTCGGGCGGCTCGGGCGGAACGGACGGCTCGGGCGGCTTGGGCGGCTCGGGCGGCTCGGGCGGCTCGGTAGGGCGGCGGGGCCGCAACGAAGGGCGGCGGGGCCGCAGCGAAGGGCGGCGGGGCCGCAGCGAATGGCGGCGGGGCCGCAAGGTAGGCGGCGGGGCCGCAGCGAGAGGGGCGGCGGGGCCGTAGCGAGAGGGGCAGCGGGGCCGCAGCGAAGGCAGGTAGGCGGCGGGGCCGCAGCGAGAGGGGCGGCGGGGCCGCACTGAAGGGCGGCGGAGCCGCAAGGTAGGCGGCGGGGCCGCAGCGAGAGGGGCGGCGGGGCCGTAGCGAAGGGCGGCGGGGCTGCAGAGAAGGGCGGCGGGGCCGCAGCGAAGGGCGGCGGGGCCGCAGCAAAGGGCGGCGGGGCCGTAGCGAAGGGTGGCGGGGCCGCAGCGAAGGGCGGCGGGGCCTTAGGGAAGGGCGGCGGGGCCGCAGTGAAGGGCGGCGGGGCCGCAACGAAGGGCGGCGAGGCCGCAGCGAAGGGCGGCGGGGCCGCAGTGAAGGGCGGCAGGGCCGCAGCGAAGGGCGGCGGGGCCGCAGCGAAGGGCGGCGGGGCCGCAGCGAAGGGCGGCGGGGCCGGGACAGGGCGGCGCCGGGGCCGTAGGGCGAGGCGACGGGGCCGTAGGGCTAGGCGACGGGGCCGCTAGGACGATGGGGCCGCCAGGGCGACGGGGCCGCTAGGGGGACGGGGCCGCTAGGGCGGCGCGACGCAGTGAGAGAGAGGAGCGCGACTCGGGCTGAGCGCGCTCCGGGCAGGAAAAAAAATCGATGTGGTGGGCCCTAGGCACAGTTCCCACTAGGGAACCTGCTCGATACCATGAGAAAACTGAAACGAGAATGATTGACTAAGGAACGAAAGTGATACAAATATGCAACCCTAGAAATGTGTACCCCATATAGGCTACCCCACTATAGCCTACACAACATTATAATTTGACAGGGCCCGTAGGAACACGCTCCTAGAGAGGATCTGGACCGTTGGAGCAGCCGACATCGGGCAACTGCAGGGAAGAGAGATTTGGTGGGAACAGTTTCGTAACAGTACGCGCCGCACAGTTGGGAATGAATTTGAATAAGAGAACGTACCCGTTAGAGTACATGGCTAGCTAGGACGTTTCAAATTCCCTGTACTCATATATATACTTTATGTATTTGCATGTTTTAATCATCTCAAGCATTTTATTTTCACTCTGCTATTGAGGTCAAGGGCCCACCACCGCTAAGTCACTAGTGTGCGAACCTTCCTGAGGTGATCCTAGCTACGATCAAGTTCTGATCGCAATAGGGTTTCGACGAGCGGATTTTTTTCCCGCGCGAGACTGGCATTGTGGGGTGTCCAGGTGCATTGACATTTCGAACCGCGTGCGACTTTTCGACAGTGACGAGTCCAGGCCCTCAGATTGGTTTCAGGGTATGCTGATCGATCAGTGTGCAGTGTCCAAAGTGGTGTCCAAATCAGCCTTGGGGGTAAAATTTAAGCTGATTTTTCAGTGTGAATTATCAAGACAAACTGAATTTCAAAACTAGAAGTCTTACTTAAAACATCGAGAGTGGTGTTGCTGGTTTAGTTGTTTGAGTTATGTCTTGGAATCAAGGAGATTTTTGGTTCGATTCCCGCGGGCGGGTTCCCACCTGAGAGGGCCGCGAACTCTTTTTGCGGAAATCCTGGTTTGAACACCCCCTGTACACCCATACCCTATCATGTCCGAATCAGTGTGACTCGGTACACTATACTGATTCGTCAGTGCTACTTGTACAAAAACATGCAAAATGGTCAGTGTGACAAAATAGGTTATACTGAAAATTCAGTGCAAAATTGAAGCATATGCAGAATTTACAGGGAAAACGAAAATCTGAGCTACAAAATCAGCGTAATCAGCGTGTTTTACGCTGATATCTGAGGGCCTGGACGAGTCAATATGCACCTCGTCCGCGACGTCAGCGCGTTTCACGCTGACGAACAAAAAATACAGTAATCGTCGCACAAGGGTGACACGCGTTTGTGACATTGTACGTATATGTTGTTTTTACGGGTCACAAACACTTCGAGACACAAATGTCTGTGAAAGAAACTAGAACGAGAATGGATGAACTATGAATGAAGTGAGTACATATAGGAAACCCTGATTGGGTTGTACCCCCTATGGGATACCCCACTATAGCCTACACAAATATATAAGCTATAATGTTCTGACACACCCCCATAGGCAAAGTGGGGGAGAACAAGGGGTCACAAGACCAGTCAAGCAAAGCAAAGCAAAGCAAGCTCAGAGTGGATCACAAAGTCACCACACATTCCGAGCACAAGTTCAAAGGCCAGAAGGCCAGTTCACATGCAAGATCACATATATATATATACAAGAGGCTAAGCAAGCAAGAGCAAGAGTATATATATGTGACAGTACAAGCAAGGTCAAGAAGTGAGCAAGTGAGGCAAGACAGGCACAAGACCCAGCTGAGTGCAGAAGCGCTGATGATCACAAGGCGCAAGTGCCTTGGTGAAGACATCAGCAGTGTTGGCCTCAGAGGCCACGTACGCAAGCCGCAACTGTCCACGCTGCTGTAGCTCACGAGCAAGAAAGTAGCGGAAAGCAATGTGCTTTGTTCTGTGCTCCAGTCGCTGCTCTCGACACAAGGCCAGCATGGCCTTGTTGTCTACGTACAGGACTGGAGGAGAACGAGGCGGCTCTCCAAGGTCGGTCAGCAGGTAGGTGAGCCAGCGAAGCTCCTGGGCAGCCATAGCCCCGGCGTAGATCCCAGCCTCACAACTGGAGCCGAGAACAGAAGACGAGCGGGTAGCCCGCCACGAAACAGAGCCGGAACCAAGACTGAAAGTGTAACCCTGTGACGACCGCTGCGTAGCCTGGTCGTCAGCCCAAGAGGCGTCCGCGTGCCCAGTGAGGACCACTGGACTCCGACTCCGGGTCGGCAAGAGCAGGAAGAGAGGACGCAGGAGGAGAAGGCAAAGGGGCACGCAGAGGAGCAGTGGACGGATGCAGAGACATCCGGTGCGTGCCAGGGACAGGAGGAGGACGCTGACGCGAACCGCGACCACTAGCGCGCGCAGCACGAACAGGCGACGCAGGACGAGACGCAGGCTCACGACGCTCAGTAAGACCTCCAGTAGGACCAGCGTAGGGAGAAGGAGCAGGCAAAGGGGAGGCAGGCTGTAGCTGTGACGAGCCGAAGCAGAGAGGGGTGACCAAGGCGGTGGTGCCAGAGAAGAGTCTCGTGAGACAGGAGACGACACGAACAGGGGGCAGACTCAGGACCAGACCTGGACGCTGCAGCAAACACCTGACCCGATGCAGCTGCGGAGATAACTGCAGCAACGGGAGTTAGACTACGGGCTAGGCACGTGTGCTCGTGTGATCTCTGCGTTCTCTGTTCCTTAGTCGTTTTCCTTGTGCGCGCACTACTTGCTAGTTCACGGGGAAAATTGACAAGAGTTCCACTAGGAAAAATTCAGAAGAATGATAGCAACAACATTGGCAACATTGACTACATCAGAGCTAGCTAGGCTGCCGGTCGACCTCCAGCGCAGCACGGTTGACCGCACTCCAGCGGATCAGTGCTCGCACAGCTCCAGCGTAGCAGAGTAGCGGTTCGCCAACGTTGCAAGTCCACGGTGTGCCAGCGCTGCACCAAGTCGGCTGCACAGCGTTGCATCCGCAGGACAACGGTGCACCTGCTTCGCAGATGCGCGCAGCTGGTTGGTGTGCACTTCCCAGTCACGTGCACAATGCAGACGCCTGGCAGATCCCGTGCCAGCGACTGTGCCCACCAGCCACGTCGACCTCGGGATACCACCCCGAGGTCGACCTCGAAGTCTCCATCCTGGCGACACTCGCGCACGTCGCCCAGGTATCCCGATCGACCGGGCAACCACGCCTGGTCGACTCACGCAGTGTCACGCATGCCCGACGTCCCCGGTCTGGTGTCCAGGCGCGCCCAGAATGCCTTCCGAACCCCTAGGTCGGCGTCCAGACGCCCAGGACGCCGACCAAACCTCCAAAGCGGCGTCCCTCCTCCCAGGACGCCGACCAGACACCCAGGTCGGTGTCAGGACCCGACGCCCAGGTCGGCGTCCGGATCCCCGGACGCCGTGCAGACGCCCACGACGTCGACCAGGTGTCCGGGTGGTCATGGCGACGCCCAGCTCGGCGTCCCTTGCAGTGGTCCCCCATGCAGGTCGACCTCCTCGTCCACCAGCTCACCCACCGCCGCAGGTCGGCTGCTCCCCTCACACCCGACCACGAAGTCGGCTCCGCCCAAGCGAGGACGGGGCCAATACCCAACTCCCGTTGACACTCCCCTGCCGCGTTCACGCTTGGGCACCCAGCCCACACGGCAGTACAGCTCCGAGAATAGCCCGTCGGCGTGCACCCAACACACAGCACGCCGGTCACCGCACCAGCCATGCAAGAGGGCACGGCACCTACTGCTGCACGTCGTTGTCGCTGTCACCCACGTCGGCCAAGCGCATCTGGCCGATTGCAACGGAACACCGGTTGAAGGCCGGATAGTGCAGCGCCTTCGTCAGGAAATCGGCCGGCTGCTCAGCGGTCGGGATGTACTGCAGCGAGAACTTCCCGCGCCTCACCATGTGCTGCAGCCAGGTCTGTCGCCGTTCCATGTGCTTGAGGTTGCCCGTCAACCCCATGCCCTCGGCAACCGTGATGGCCGACTTGTTGTCCACGCGCAGGACAGTCGGCTTCCCGGCGTCCAGTTGCCGGAATTCTGCGAGGAGGAAGCGAAGGCGGCGTCCCTCCTTGCCAGCTTCAGTGGCCGCCACGTACTCCGACTCGGTCGACGACAACGTCGCGCACTTGATGCGCTGGCTCGACCAGGAGACTGCAGCCCCTCCGTAGACGAACACGGAGCCGCTCGTGCTCGTCCTGTTCTGCTTGTCGCCTGCGTCATTGGCGTCCACGTAGCCGACCAGCTCCAGCGACTCTGGTCCACCGCCGAACTCCAGGGCGGTGTCACGCGTGTTGGCGAGGTAGGCGAGGCAGCGATCGACCTCGCGCCAGTGCTGGTCGCTCCTCACCGTGAGGCCGCTCCCCAGCTTGCTGCAGGCGAAGGCAATGTCCGGCCTTGTCGTCGTCGCCGCGAACTGCAGCGAGCCGACCTTCTGCCGGTACTCCTCCTGCCGTTCCTGCGCCTCCTCGTCACCGAAGGTGAGCTCGGCGTAGGCACCGACCGAGACCGGCGTCTTCCGGGTGCGCCCGGTCTGCTCCTCGTCGAGGAAGCGCCTGTGCAGCTTGTCGGCGTAGCCCTGCTGGTGCAGCCACAGCTTCCCCGCCGACCTGTCGCGCACGATCTCCAGCCCGAGGTACTTCTGCACCGGCGAGATCTCACGCAGCTCGAAGGTGGATTCCAGCAGCTCCTTCAGCTCCTTCATCATCGCGGCGCTGCTGCTGGCGGCAAGTAGGTCGTCCACATAGACCAGCACCCAGCAGGCCACTCCACCCTCGCCAACCTTGAAGTACAGAGCCTCGTCGACCTGGCTCTTCTTCCACCCAGCGCCGACCAGCACATCGTTGAGCGCCAAGTACCACAACAGCGGCGACTTCTTCAGCCCGTACAGGCTCTTCAGCAGCTTACACACCCGGCCGGTTCCGTCGTTGAAGTAGTCCGGCTGAGACATGTACAGCACTCGATCGAGCTTGCTCTGCAGGAAGGCGTTCTTCATGTCGAGCTGCATCAGGTTGAGGTTGAGGACAGCGACGATGCTGAGGAAGATCCTCAGCGTGACGTAGCTGCTCACCGGCGCGAACGTCTCATCGTAGTCGGCGCCATACACCTGTGTGAAGCCCTTCACGACCAGCCTCGCCTTCTCTCGCTCGACGGTGTCGTCGACGTGGTAATTTGTCGTCAACACCCACCGGTTCTTCATGACGTTTACTCCCGGCGGGCGCTCGACCAGCTCCCAAGTGCCCATGCTGATGAGGCTGCGAATCTCCTCCTCCATGGCGGCCTTCACCGCCGGGCCCTTCCAGCTCGCCAACGCCTCCCTCACCGTCATCGTCGAGATGTCCCAACGGTGCTCGGGGTCGGCTGGCATGTCGGGGTCGAGCTCCGGAAACTCCTCATCATCCTCGGCGTCATCGTACAGCAGGTCGTCATCATCGTCCACGTCATACACCGTGGTGAAGGCAGCGGGGACGAAGAAGTCAGGCGGCCTTCGAGGTCGGCCTGAACGCCGTGGTCCCTGCTGGACCTCCTCGGCATCCCCTCCATCGTCGCTGCCCTCAGCGTCCCGCTGCTCCTCAGCCGGCGTTCCAACCGACTGCTCTACGGTGGTCGGCTTCCCAGCCGACTTCTCCCCTGTGGTCGGCTCCCCTGCCGACGGCCCGGTCGTCGACTGCTCCGTGGTCGGCTTCACGGCAGCCTGCTCCCTTGTCGGCTGCTGCTCCTCGACCTGCTGCTCCCCTGTCGACTGCAATCCCACGTCGATTCGCCGCTCGTCACGTCGGCCACCGGCGATGCACTTGGCCGGCGCCGAAGGCGGCGTCCCACGTCTCCCCTCATCGCCGGAGGCCGACACCGATGTCAGCCCACGTGGGTCGACCACGAGGGGAGGGGCAGGGGTCAGAGGGAGAGGGGTAGGGGTGTGGACGCCCTCAACGTCCTCAGTAACAAGCTCACCGACCTCGGCAAGCAGTGGCAGCGTTGCTGACGAGGTGTCAGAGGGCAGGGTGGACGGCGACCGGCCGGACACCGGCCCATGCTCCGTTTTCCACTCGGCCAGCGACATCTCCTCGTAGAACACCACGTCCGACGTGGTGACCACCCGGTCAGTGGCGACGTCAAGGAGCTCCCAGCCCTTGCTCGCCTCTGACACGCCAAGGTGCAGGCCCCACTTAGCCTTCGGCTTCAGCTTCCCACCACGCTGCTGCTCAGGGACAAGGAACTGCGCCATGCAGCCCCACACCCGCGCCAGCGACAAGTCGGGCTTCTTCCCAGTCAGCAGCTGGTACGGCGTCGTCCCCTGTGGCAACGTCGACCTCTCAAGATAGTTGCGGACCCAGACGGCCTGCCGGAGAGCGAGGTGCCACCAGTGGTGCTGCACGCCCATGTGCAGCAGCATTGTCCGCACCGACTCCACCACCGTCCTCATCTCCCGCTCCGCCATGCCGTTCTGTTGCGGGGTGTATGGGCAGGTCAGGTCGTGGACGATCCCCTTTCCGTTCACGAAGTCGGTGAACTGCTTCCCGAGGAACTCCCCTCCCCGGTCAGAGCGCAGCATCAACACCGACTTCTTCGTCTGCCGCTCAGCCACCGCCAGCCACTGTACGAACGCCTGCAACGCATCTGACTTCTTGGCGACCGGCTTCACCCACACGTAGCGGGTCTTGCGGTCCTTCAGCAGTAAGAAGTACAGGCTGCCATCCTTGGCAGTCACGCGGAACGGCCCGCACAGGTCGATGTGCACGACGGCCAGCACGTCGTCGGCGTCAGAGCCTTGGTCAGGGAAGGTGTGCCGCGCCAGTTTCCCACCAACGCACGAGACACACGGGGAGTCGGCGTCCGTCGCCGAGTTGAGGTCCAGCCCAATGGCGACCTCGTTCTTCGCCGAGCTCCGTATGGTGTCTATGCCGACGTGTGCAAGCCTCGCATGCATCCGGTCCGGCGTTGGCTTCGTCTTCGAGACGATAGCCCGCAGAGCCACGACCTCCAGCGTGGTTGACGCTGACGTCGTAGTGCAGGGACGCAGGTCGGTGCAGAGGACTCGTCCGGAGTACGTTGCCCGCCCGAGCACCTCTCCCGTTGCCGAGACGAGAAGCATGCCGTCTCCGTCCTCCTGCAACTTCACGCCGTTCTCCTTCAGCTGGCCGGCCGACAGCAGGTTGGCTCGCACACCCGGGACGTACAGCACGTCGGGGATGAGCACCTGCTTCCCGGCCTCTCCTCGCAGAGCGACGGTGCCACAGCCCTGAACGTCCTGCAGCGCCCCATTGAAGCCGCGCACGTGCTGGATGGAGCCACTCGGCTGCAGGTCAACGAAGGCTTCCCTCGTCCCCATCAGGTGGTGGGAGCAACCGCTGTCGAGCAGGACCACCGCCGGGTTCGCCTGCACAGCCGCTGCCACCGCCTGGAAGTCCTCTCCGGCCTCCGGCGCCAGAGAGATGGTCGGCTCCACGACGCCGACCAGCGAGCACGACGCCATCTTGTCGTCTCGCCCCTTGCCGCCTGCAACGGAGTCGGCGTCCTTCGCCGAAGTCGATGTCTTAGTCGACTGCTTCTCCTTGCGCGGCTGGTTTCCTCCACGACGAGGACGACGGCTGCCAGACCTCCCACGGCCTCCCTTAGCATCGTCGTCGTCGGAGTCGCTGCGGTTCGGACACTCGAAGGAGAGATGGTCGGGATCGCCGCACAGCCAGCATTCCCGACGTCGACCTCCTCCTCCACGACCGCTGTCCTTGGTCGACTTCCTCTTGTCGACCTCCTTGGCCAGCTTCCAGCCACTGCTACCACCATTGCCAGACTGCCCGCGCTGTCCCGGTCGGCCTCCTTGCTTCGCTGAGGTGACCAAGTTCGCCTGCGCCAAGAGCTCCTGCGACCGCTCAGCCTTCTGCATCGCCTCGTCCTGCAGGATATACGAGGTCAGGTTGTCCTCGTTGAGCGTCGCCCTCGTGCTCGGCGCCATAGACAGCCGCTTCAGGAGGTTATAGCTGCTAGACAGTCCCTGCATGACATGGGTGATGTACGACGCCGTGGAGTACTGCGCGCCGGCCATCCTGATGGTGACGAGAATTCGCCTGGCTCGGTTGCAGTAGTCGGTCGCACTCTCCTCGTCGCCCATACGCAGGTGTGTCAGCTGTCCCTCCAGCTGGGCGATGAACAGGTCGTCGGTGACCTGGTACGTCGACTCAATGAAGTGCCACGCCCGGTGGCCGGCGTCGAGGTACTCCCGGCACCACTTCAAGGCGATCTGCACGCCCGGCGAGCAGCACCGCGAGATGACCGTGAAGGTCAACAGCTGCACGGCGCGAAACTCCGCACGCAGGTCAGGGTGGTGCTCCCCCGGTGTCGCCACGGTCCCTCGGGCGAAGCCGATCAGCCCGGCCATCTCCAGCTGGGGCTCGATAGCTTCCTTCCAGGTGAGAATGTCGGGTCGACCGACCAGTGGGGGGGTGACTGAGATCCTGTCCGGCGTAAACTTGAAGTAGCCGTAGCTCGACGCAATCCCACCTGTCGTCACCTGGGACGCTGACATCGGCGACAATCCACTTCGACGCCGACCAGCGTCGCCATGCGAGGAGCCTGCAGCCGCCGACGACTGCATCCCTCGCGCCTGAACGCCGCCGGCTTCACCGGCGTGTATCACACCTCGTTGCCTCGACGTGCCTCCCACACTGCTGCCGACCTGACCTCCACCGGCGTTGACACCCACGTCGACGCCGCCGTCGTTGTTCACCGGTCGAGGAGAGGCAGGTCGAGAAGTGGGGTGCTCCGCCGCCCACACGGAGCGGAGTCCGGCTTCGACGACTGCCCAGGGTATCGCCCCATACTCCTGGGCCTCATGGCGTCTCCTCGCATCCTCCAGCCGTCCCTCCAGGGTGTCCATCACCTCGGCGTCGCCTACGCGCACGCTAGTGATTGCACGGCTGCCGGTCTACGAACACGATCAGTATGTGCTAAGTCGGATAGACTGAACTACGTCGCGGTGTCTTCCACGCTCACCGCACCATGCGGAGATAACTGCAGCAACGGGAGTTAGACCACGGGCTAGGCACGTGTGCTCGTGTGATCTCTGCGTTCTCTGTTCCTTAGTCGTTTTCCTTGTGCGCGCACTACTTGCTAGTTCATGGGGAAAATTGGCAAGAGTTCCACTAGGAAAAATTCAGAAGAATGATAGCAACAACATTGGCAACATTGACTACATCAGAGCTAGCTAGGCTGCCGGTCGACCTCCAGCGCAGCACGGTCGACCGCACTCCAGCACAGCAGTGCTCGCACAGCTCCAGCGTAGCAGAGTAGCGGTTCGCCAACGTTGCAAGTCCACGGTGTGCCAGCGCTGCACCAAGTCGGCTGCACAGCGTTGCATCCGCAGGACAACGGTGCACCTGCTTCGCAGATGCGCGCAGCTGGTTGGTGTGCACTTCCCAGTCACGTGCACAATGCAGACGCCTGGCAGATCCCGTGCCAGCGACTGTGCCCACCAGCCACGTCGACCTCGGGATACCACCCCGAGGTCGACCTCGAAGTCTCCATCCTGGCGACACTCGCGCACGTCGCCCAGGTATCCCGATCGACCGGGCAACCACGCCTGGTCGACTCACGCAGTGTCACGCATGCCCGACGTCCCCGGTCTGGTGTCCAGGCGCGCCCAGAATGCCTTCCGAACCCCTAGGTCGGCGTCCAGACGCCCAGGACGCCGACCAAACCTCCAAAGCGGCGTCCCTCCTCCCAGGACGCCGACCAGACACCCAGGTCGGTGTCAGGACCCGACGCCCAGGTCGGCGTCCGGATCCCCGGACGCCGTGCAGACGCCCACGACGTCGACCAGGTGTCCGGGTGGTCATGGCGACGCCCAGCTCGGCGTCCCTTGCAGTGGTCCCCCATGCAGGTCGACCTCCTCGTCGACCAGCTCACCCACCGCCGCAGGTCGGCTGCTCCCCTCACACCCGACCACGAAGTCGGCTCCGCCCAAGCGAGGACGGGGCCAATACCCAGCTCCCGTTGACAGCAGCTACCCTACCAGACTCAGTAACTGGAGGAGACGCAGTGGTCAGTGTGTACAGGCTCGACCCCGGCCGACGAGTAAACGTGGCCAGGTGTCGGCCTGTCCGAGCGTCCGTGCAGTGGGTCACCCGCTGACTCGCAGGAGTGAACTGGTGAACCCCCGCATCCTGCAGGTCAGCACCACTCACCAAGTTCGTAGAGAACGAGGGGAGGTAAAGACCAGACAGGGTGCCAGAGGGGGCCGCCGGACACGGGAGGACAGTGGAGAAGTGAGCAAGGACAGGGCCCCCAGAGGGGTCTGCCAGAGAGACTGCAACTGGCCGACCAAGCGGCGTGAGTGTGGTGCGGTCTCGAAAGAAGGAGCGGGAAGCCCCCGAGTCAAGGGTGAAGGTGTGAGAGGCCGGAGCCGACTCGGTACCTGAGAGAGCAGACTCACCCGCACCTGAGGAAGCAGACTCACTAGCACCTAGAGCAGCAGCCGCACCTGTACCTGGAGCAGGAGACACACTAGCACCCAAAGCAGCAGCCGCACCAGCAGCTAGAGCAGCAGGCTCTATACCCGGGTCAGGCGGTACGCACAGGTGACCGGCACGGTCAGCACTAGTAGGCAATGCATACATGGCAGTGAGAATAGCATTATAGTCAAAAGCAAATATATCTACCCTCTGCCTAAGCAACTCCACCCAGTCGGGGAGCTCAGCCTCGTCGCCAAACTCGGTACGCCAGGCGTCGTTCAGACGGGCGAAGCAGCGGGACGGTGTATGACTAGGCGTTCCACAAGGCTGACCAGTCTGAGCACCAGTGCGAATCACGTAAGAGCAGCGAACAGAACTGAGAGACCCTCTACTCTGAGCGTACCACTCACGAAGCTGCTGGGGCGTGAGAGACGCGCGTGGGCGTCGCTGGAGCTGCATCTGGCCGCCGCCAGTAGAAGCAGGAGCAGGAGTAGCAGCAGTAAGGCAGGAAGCCAAGCAAGCTGCAGGCAGCGCGCTAGTAAGGCAGGGGCTCACCAGTGGTGGGAAGAGCAGGCTCGACGACTCGGCGACTCGGCGGCACGGCGGCACTGCAGCAACTGCGGCTCGGCGGCTCGGGCGACCCGGGCGGCTCGGCTGCTCGGGCGACTCAGGCGGCTCGGCGGCTCGGCGGCTCGGGTGGCTCGGGCGGCTCGGGCGGCTCGGGCGGCTCGGGCGGCTCGGGCGGCTCGGCTACTCTGCGGCTCGGCTGCTGGGCTGCTCAGCGGCTCGGCTACGGCTCGGCTGCTGGGCTGCTCGGCAATGCAGCAGGCGACGGGCCGGGGCAGCTGCGCGGGGCCGGGACGGGCGGTGCACGGGCGGCGTGGGGCCGGGACGGCGGCGCGCTGCCGGAACGGGCGGCGCACGGGCGGCGTGGGGCCGGGACGGGCGGCGCACGGGCGGAGTGGGGGCCGGGACGACGGCGCGGGGCCGGGACGGGCGGTGCCCGTGCGGCGTGGGGCCGGGACGGCGGCGCGCTGCCGGAACGGGCGGCGCACGGGCGGCGTGGGGCCGGGACGGGCGGCGCACGGGCGGAGTGGGGGCCGGGACGACGGCGCGGGGCCGGGACGGGCGGTGCACGTGCGGCGTGGGGCCGGGACGGCGGCGCGCTGCCGGAACGGGCGGCGCACGGGCGGCGTGGGGCTGGGACGGGCGGCTCACGGGCGTTGACGGGCTGGAGCAGCGGCGCGCGGTCGGGACGGGCGGCGCGCGGGCGGCTAGGGGCCAGGACGGGCGGCGCGCGGGCGGCTAGGGGCCAAGACGGGCGGCGCGTGGGCGTCTAAGGGCCGGGACGGGCGGCTAAGGGCCGGGACGGGCGGCGCGCCAGAAAAGAAAGAGGCCGCACGCCCCGAGGCGCGCGCCAAAGTGCAAATCGCCGCGCGCCGAAAATGCGTCGCACGCCACGGGGCGTGCGACAGAGCATGTAGCAGCGGAAGCAGTAGTACCCACAGGCCGAGAGCGTAACCGCTCTGAAACCATGTGAAAGAAACTAGAACGAGAATGGATGAACTATGAATGAAGTGAGTACATATAGGAAACCCTGATTGGGTTGTACCCCCTATGGGATACCCCACTATAGCCTACACAAATATATAAGCTATAATGTTCTGACAATGTCCAGTCAGGAATGCACCCTAAGCCCGGTATTTGAGCCATAATACACGATTCTTTTCAACCCCATGCACCCACAATAGGGCATCTAAGCAGAGTATGCCACTGTAACTGTCTGATACAATAGGATATGCAGTATCAGAGCGATACATGGTGTACATCGCACAGGTGAAGATGCACTGCATGGCAGTTCTAAGAATATACATTGACAAAGGCTACTGCAATAACTGGAAACTGCCAATGGATGCCACCTAGACAGGTAAGTTCTGGAAAGCTACAGTAGTTGAATAACACGGCCAAGTATGAGGCAGTTACCGAATGAAACCGCTTGAACGCAAGCCTTGAAGCGAGACACTGATCCGTCTACACAGCCAGCACTGAAGCAGGAATTCAGCTGATAACACAGCATGTTGGAAGCTCCTGCATTAGAGGCACATGTATACAGGCACATGCATAGAGGCACACACACATTCCACACATAAGGGCAAACACATGTACATTAGGTTGAGCTATGAAACACTGGGGGAGGCCACACATTTACCAAAAGTTAATGACAAAACACAGGGCAGATCATTTACGCTCTACACAGTGCAGTTGCATATAATGGAAAAGATAATAGCACCGCAAAACAAACAAACCCACCTTTTTCGTTGCCTTGCCCCGGCTCATGCTCCCCCCACTGCTAGCACCACTCCACGACGCAAACGAACCTCCTGCTCCCTTCTCCGACCCCAGCTAATTCCCACCCTTCTGTCTGCTCACCTTTTTTGTTGCTTTGCCCCGGCTCATGCTCCCACTGCTAGCACCACTCCCCGAGTTCCACGACGCAAACGATCCTCCTGCTCCTCCCTTCTCCGACCCCAGCTCATTCCCACCCTTCTCTGCCCTCAGCATCTGCTCCGGTACTGCGAATCCGGACGCGTCAACCTCAGCCACGGCAGCAGCAAAGGCGACAGCAGCAGGGGAGGCGGGCAGCGAAAACCCCTTGGCAGAGCGGGAGGGGGTGAGGGGGATAGTCTCGGATAGGTCGAGAGAAAGCTCGGTGAAATCGGGGTAGGTGATAACTGGGGTAGGTGATCTTGGGGAGTGGTGGAGGGACCTCCCAGGTGATACCCCTGCTGCTGCTGCTGCTGCTGCTGCTGCTGTGCCAGTTGGTGGTGGCGATGGTGGTGGTGATGGTGGTGAGATGTGCCTGGTGGGGGATTTAGAAGAGCCTGCCGCTGAATCAAGCACAAGCCTTGGACCTGGAGAGGCAGCAGTAGAAGCAGCACGAGCAGCATTAGCATTGGCAGCAGAGGGGCTTCTGTCCCCACCTCTCCCTGCTGCCCCACCTGCCCCTACAACTGTAGCTGTAAGGGAATCCGGGGCAGCGGGAACAGCGAAGAAAAGGCTGCTGCCATCTGAATCTCCAACTGAGACTTCACCTGAGAATTCACCTGGCGCTCCAGCCGCCCCTTCTGCTGCTCCTGCTGCTGCCGCGGCTTCGGCAGTGGATACCTTGGCAGGGGTCAAGGAGGAGGTGGAAGAGGAGCGCACCCAGTCAGAGACAGAGAGGCGAGCACTTGCACGCTCACCACCGTCACACGCACCCCCTGCTGCTGCAGTTGCTACAGTTGCATCTGCTGTCCCTGCTGCTCCTGCTGTCCCTGCTGCTCCTGCTGCAGCGGCGAAATCAGCACCTTCTTGCGTCGAGAGACTCGTCGGCTGCTGGTGAGCAGACGACGAGGGGCTTGCTGCCGAAACACTGCTGCTGGTCGGCCGCACCTGCACCCCCCGCAGAGCCAGCTTCCGGGAAATCTCCTCGTCCCAGGTGAGGCCTGAGGGCGCTGTGAGGCCCACTGACCCCCGCAGCCTGCTCGCCCCGCCTCCCTGCTCGCCCCCACTGCTCGCCCCTGCAGCACCCTCCTTAGTTCCTCCAGCAGCCCCATCCCCATCACTAGCATCAGCACCAGCACCAGCATTGGCAGCAGAGGCAGCACCAGCACCAGCACTAGCACCAGCACTACCAGCACCAGCACCATCAGCAGCAGACGCCCCGAACCCTGCTGCGCCCCCTCCTCCCGCCGTCCCACCTACCACAATGGAGCCAGCCACAAGCCCCCCTGGCGGAATGGCCCCCAAGCTGCGAATGCGGTAGCGGTCAAATGCCGTGCGGGGGGAACGACCGTACACGAGCGAGCGGGCATACGGAGGGGGCGTGCAGACAGGAGACTGTGTGGGAGTCATAGCATCTGCCATAGCATCTGTCATTGTGTCTGATTGTGCATCTAGTCCTGGTGGGGGGATGCCTGATACGGACAGGGATATTGGGATCTCCCTAGACCATCCCCCCCCTCGTCCCCTGCCCCTTCCTCCCCCTGCTCCTACTCGCCGCCCTCCTCCATTTCCCCCTCCTCCCCTTCCTCTGCCCCATCCTCCTTCGTCCCCTCCTCCTCCTCCTGCTCCTGCTCCTGCTCCCTCCCTTCCTCCTCCTACCCCGTCGCCTCCTCCCCATCCCCCTCCTTCTCCGTCTCCCATGCTCAGTCTGCCGCCCGCAGGAGACTCTGCTGACGTGGCAGCAGCAGCCAGGCAGTGCGCCCGCGTGGACAACCCAACGAGGCTGCCGCCCCCGCGGGCGGTCATGCCAGCTGGCAGCCGGATGAACTCGTCCGAGTGGCAGATCCGCTGACGCACAAACGGACGGTCACGATCCTTCCTGGGCTGCTGGGGGGGCTGCGGCTCCAGCCTTGGTTTCTGGGGTGGATGGGGCTGTAGCGGCGGCTGTTGTAGCTGTTGCTGTTGCTGCTGCTTCTGCTGCTCTGGCAGCTGCTGCTGTCCCTTTGCCTGCTGTGACTCTTCTCGCTTCTCCAACGGGACACTGCCCAACTCTTCCTGTTGCGGAACCAAAGTTGCCTCCTGCTTTCCTGCAAGCTGCTGCCTCTCCGTTTGCTGCTGCTGCTGCTGGTGCGCTCCCTCCTCCACCTGCTTCCGCTGCTCCTCAGCTCTCTTCTGTTCCTGCAACATCTTCTGCTCCTGCAGTGCCTTCTGCTGCTGCAGCTCTTCCAGCAGCAGCGCCTCCTGCCTTTTCAGAACCGCCTCCTGCATTTTCAGCCTCCGTTCCAGCACAGGCGGCAATGTCAGCGGCGGCAGCAGCTGCTGATATTCCTGCCACCGCTGCTTCTGAGCCTCTGTCAGCCTAGGTCCTCCACTGCCCTCCCCCCCATCCCCACTCCCCATACCCCCGCTTCTCCTCCTTCCACTACTAGTACCACCGCCGCCTCTTTCTATCACCGACCCAGTGCTTTCTGCGCCGCTGCTCGTCCCGCTGCCATATCCCCCTCCCCTAGGTGTTCCGCCCGCAGGTGTGCCTCCCCCAGACGCCCCTCCCCCGGGTGTGCTTCCCTCGTCGTCTTCCCCACCCCATCCGCCCCCCCCTCTGCCCGCAAACCCACCAGCAGCGCCACTGAAGCTGCTGCTGCGCGCTCTCCCACTCACAAACGCCGCTCGCAATCCTGCTGCTGCTTCTGCGCCCCCTAACGCCCCAACCCCTCCACGCCCCAGATCCCCTCTGCGCCCACCTCCCACTCGTCCCTCCACCCCATCCTTTCCCTTCCCTGTGACTCCACTCCCACCGTTACCACTACCCCAATCGCCAGAACTTCGATTTCCGCCGCCCGAATCGTCAACTGCGTGGTTTCTGCATCCCCAGGCGCCACCAGCAGTGCCGGGGCGAACCTCAGGGGAGAGGTGGCGGTGAAACTGCTGCAGCAGCAGATCCTCGGCTCTGCCAGAGCTCATGGAGCGGAGGAAGAGGGAGGCTGCAGAGGAAGACGCGGAGGAGGAGAGTGTGGAGGAGGAGAGGGGCTCCTGACCCTCGTCCTCTGCTACTGGGGAGAAGAGGGAGGGTTCACGTGCGAGGTGGTAACCGCCTGTGCCGTCTGCGTAACCACCGGTGGTATCCGTGTAACCATCAGCCGTGCCATCGCCACGGCCTCTGGTGGACTCGTCTACAGCTCTGAAAAAACTACCACCAGGTGGATTTGCCTCATGAGAATACATTCTTTCTCTGCTTCCGTGCCTGCCCCTGCCCCCGCTGGTGCCCTCGCCCCCGCTACCGCTCCCGCCCCTGCCCCTGTCCCATTGCACCTCTTCCCCACTCTCGCTCTCACTCTCACTCCTCCCGGTGATCTTCCCCATCGCCTCCCCCTCCCAATCTCCCGTGCTCACACATCGACTGAACGTGGCCAACTGGGATTTTTTGGCTGCTAGTGCCTGCTCCTCGCACTCTGGTTGTCGCGTGCTTGTGGATCCGCCGAACCCGAAGCTGCGGCCTCGGGAATTGCGGGGGGAGACGAGGAGGGAGAGGGAGGAGGGGGAGGTGGGGGCGGTGCGAGGACTGAAGGGCGGGTGGGGGCGTCGGGCAGAGGAGAAGAGAGCTGCAACTGCTGGCGATGCTGCTGCTGCTCCTCGAGAGGTGGGGAACGGTCGAGAGGTGTGTCGAGAGTCAAAATGAGCAAGTCCAGAGGCATTTCCCTCTGTATCCACCATTGAGACGCTTCCTCCTCTTCTCCTCCCTTGACTATGCCACTTTCGGGAACTACCAGTAGGTGTTACTGGGACCTGCTTGCTGCTGCTTCTGCTGCCACTGCTGCTTCTGCTGCTCCGTTGACCAAAGCTAGAGGGATCCAAACAAGGCTCGTCTCGGCTGCCGTCCCCACCGCTGCCAGTATGCAGCAGCTTTCTCACTTCTCTAGGGGATTTTTGAACCAACTCAAACATTGACTCATTGTTGCCGCCCCCACTGCTGCCTGTATGCAGCAGCCCCCTAACGTGTCGGAGGGAAATGAACTCTGCACTGTGTGACACCCCTGTTCTCGTGCGCCTTGCAATTGGTCTTCTAGCTGAGGGAGGAGAAGGGGAAACTAACCTCTCAAATTCATCCACCTCTTGCCCTCTTCCTCCTCCTCCCCTTTCATATCTAGCCCTTCCCCATTCCCAAGCCCCTTCGTCTTCACATTCCACCCCACGTCCCCCTCCTCCTCCTCCTCCTGCTACTCCTCCTCCTCCCCCTCCTCCTGCTCCTGCTCCCGTTCCAATGCCCCTACGCCTGTCCCCTCTTGCCTCTTTGCTCCCACCATCGCCACTACCATGCCTCTCACCGTCACCACTGCCACCATACCTCCCACCCTCACCACTGCCACCGTGCCTGCTTCTACCGTCACCACTATCACGCCTGCCACCAGAACCCACACTACTGTGACGGGGAAACACGCCACCCAAGGTACCGTCACCCCCCAAAGTCGAATTCAAACCACCCCCCGGAGAAAACGACGTGCCTGTCACACCCAGCGACACGGACACAGGAACAGCGCTTCTACTAGCCATTACGGTAGCAGCAGAAGCAGCAGAGGCAGCAGAAACGGCCCCGCTTCTCTCCTCTCTCCTCCTGCCCCCCTTCCCCCTCTCCCTGTCAATACAAGAAGCTGAGCTAGGTCTTGTGCTCGCGGATCCTCCTGCTGTTCCTGCTGGTTCCACCGATCCTCTCGTCCCATAGCTCTCTCTGCGTGCCCCTGCTGAGTGCGGCCTTTCCCTGGACCTTTCCTCCCTGGAGTGCTTATGGCGAGGCTTATGCGAGTGAGCCTGCGCTGTTTGATGCTGCTGCTGCTGCTGCTGCTGCTGCTGCTGCTGCCACTTGTGCTGCTGACTCAGGTCGCGCCAACCTGTCCAACCCATCGCTGACGTGGGAGAGGTGACTGCTGACGTGGACCGGGCAACACCGCCCAGAATGCGAGTGCGGCGGCGAGACGGGCGCCACTCAAACGCATCGGAGTCATCCTCGTCACCTTCTGAGATATCATCAAACAAATCGTCCCCCGAACCGCCTCTCGAGAAGCCTGCATCTGTCCCTGCTTCTCTCCCTGCTAACCTTGCCCCTACTATCCCCGTCCCAACTCCAGCTCCTCCTCCCCCTACTCCTCCGCCACTCCCTGCTAGCACACGAGCGCCCACAGCTGCTAGCCTGCTCGCAACCTCTGAGTCCCATGTTTGGCCGGAGGGCGAATTACCAGAGTTACCAGAACCCCACTCTTCACCAAGCGATGAGTGCCCCACACCTCCACTCCCACCCCTTGAACCGCCAGAAGCCCTCTGTCTCTGCCTACTTGAAACCTCCTCCCTCGGAAATACCTGCATCGTGTAGTCTTGAGAAAACGACTTACCTATGTGCCCTCGTGCCAATGCACTGCTACTACTAGCCCCAGCAAGAGCCCCAGTAATGCCACTCCTATCATCAGATTCCCTGCCACTTCTACCACCAGATTTGGTGTTGTTCCCAGCACTACCACTCCTAGTAGCAGCCCCATTCCTAGCACCAGTCCCAGAGCCGTTCCTAGAATCCGTAAGGCTCCTAGTAGCAACCTTAGTGCCGCTTGTGGTGTGCATAACGCGGCCTAAGGGCAGCTTCTGCTGTCCTGACCCAGTGGTTGCTCGTTTAACGCGCCCCGCCTGGTGTCCCACCTTCTGTGCTTTCCACGCTGCACCTGAGTAAGAATCTGAACCGGAATCAGTCTCTACTCCTGCCGCTTCTATCTCTACCGCTGCCTCTGACCCTGCCTCTGCTTCTGTTTCTGTTTCTTCTGTTGCCGGTCCTGCTTCTGCAACTGCTGCTTCTGGTGCTGAGTCGGCATCTGACTGTGAGAAATGGGTGTCGATGCGAGGAAGGGAAAAGGATGCTGCCACACGCGCTGTGTGCTGCTGCCTTGGGAAATGAGCGTCAGGTGCAGGTGAGTGCGAGAAGCGTGCTTCTTCGTGAGGCAGAGACAAGGACGCTCCTACTACACGCCCACCAGAAAAGCCAGACTCGGCCTCTTGCCTTCTCCGAGGATCGCTGCCCTCTCTGCTTCCCCCCTTTTTTGAACCAGACGCCTTCTTCTTCTCCTCGTTCCCCTTTCCACCATGACCAGAACAACCACCAGCACCATCACCACCAGCACCAGCACCAGCACCAGCACCAGCACCAGCAGAAACTCTTGTATGGTAAACCTCGATATCATTGCAACGCTTCCTGCCCACCTGCTCCTCACCAAAACTGTCCTCTGTATAGTCATCCTCGTCACCGCTGCAATCATCAGCCTGCAGGCGCGTGTTGCTGCTCCCTCCAAACGACAAGGACCTACAATGCCCATACGCAACCACGGGAGCCTTGCCTCTTCCTCCTGCTGCCCCTGCTGTACCTACTGCCCCTGCTGCCCCCGTTGCTCTTGCTGCCCTTGTTCCTCCCGCTACTCCGGCTGCAGCAATCACACGAGCAGGAGACAGGTTCGGGAACGAACCAGACCTACCCGGCATTCCTTCGCCCGACAAATCCTCATCAAAACCGGACCCCGCCCATCCAGACCCCCCACTACTAACAGACCTTCCCTTTCCTCCCGTCCGCCTGAAATCCAAACCCGAACCCACAACGGTCCCATTGCGGCTTCGGTCCCTTCTCCCTCCCTTCGGCCCCTCCCCATCGACCTTCTGTGCCTGTCCTTGCCTTCCCGTCCCTTTTGTCCGCATCCCCTTCTCCTTTATAGTTTGCTTCGCTTTGTTTCCTGTGCGTGTGACCATCCCCTTCCCTTGGTTCTGAGTTGTGCTGTCTGTATCTGTTGCTTCGCTGGTGTAGCTTCGCAGCAAGGCCAACTGGCGCGCCCATTCAGGCCGTGGGCTGATCATGGGCGAGTCTCCAGCGTCGCTTAGAGGGTTCTTCTCCTGCTCCTGCTGCTGTTCCTGCAATGACGAGCGGTCCAAGTAAGGCCTGCGTTGCTGCTGTTGCTGCTGCTTCTCCTGCTGCTTATGAATCTGTTGCTGTGGATTCCACACAAAATCCTCCTCCTCTCCTTCCTCCTCATCTTCCTCGCAACCGCTGCTGCTATCAGCTACCTCCACCTTCACAGCGCTATCTTCACTCTCTAAACCTAGCCCCATACCCCTCTCTAAACCCAGCTGTTCCATGCCCCTCTCTTCTTCCCCCAGGCAACCATCCCCTTCATCCCTATTTACACCCCCCATCCTCAGCTGAAGCCTCGACCTCCCTCCACTCACTTTCCCGCCTTCTGGTAAATCCAAAGAATCGATCGCTGTAAACAGGCTCGATTCAGCCGTTGCAGAGGTAACAGAGGGAGCCGTTGCAGCGGCAGCAACAGCAACAGCGGCAGAAACGGAAGCGGTCGCTGTGGCAGCGGCTATAGCAGGGGCTGTAGCAGCGGCTCGTGGGTGCAAGGGGGACTTGGCCAGAAGCTCGTCTCTGGAACGGCAGGTCAGGTAGGCTTTAGGCGCGTCCGGGTAGACAATCAGGGCCTCACGTGGGGGTATCGTTCCGCGCACACTAGCTATGAGAGCGCCTATATGCGAGCTGAGCTTATGAAGGGCGTGATTGTACGGGGAGGTGAGCAGGTCGGTGCGGAATTTTCCGTTCTTGGTTGCTGCTAGCACATGAATGGAACGGAGCTGGGATGAATGAAGATGAGACGGGGGAAGTAGAAAGGAGGAAATGTTTACAAGATTCAGAACTGATGCAGTTACTTTTGCCCTCGGTTGCTGCCAGCATGTGGATGGAATGAAGCTGGAATTATGTTGAGAAGCAGAGTAGAAAAGGGGAGACAGAGAGAACGCGCTGTTTATACTGCACAGGAGAAGTGTAGCACACGAAGGGGTGGTTCAGTTCGTGTCGTTGCGTATCATAAAATCTCTAGCAGGGCTGCCTCAGCACAGATTAGCAGATTAGGTAGTGCTCTGGCGATAAGGAAGCTGCGTAACACATTGTAACTCATTGTAATGCGTACTTGCTCCAGAAACTCATAAGCCCGGATTTTGTCCACATTGTGCGTGCCTGCTCCATATTCTGCATTGCATATCTGTGCTCCAGGAACTTAGCGCGACTTTGTCCAGGCATACCTGCTCCAGAAACTTGTAAGCGCGGACTTTGTCCAGTGCTTCATGGCCGCCAAGCGTATATACGACTTTGTCTCGCACAAGGAATGCGAGCATGGTTCCATCGTAGCACTGCACAGCACAGCACAGCACAGCACAGCACGGCAAAGAGTGAGAGGAAAGTCTGGAGTCAATTGAAAAAAAAAAGATTGTAGATGGCTGTGTCTCGCACAAGGAATGCGAGCACGGTTCCGTCGCAGCACTGCACTGCGCAGCACACAACAACACGGCAAGGATTGAGAGGGATGACTCTACGTCAACTGAAAAAGCTTCCAGGTGGCTGTGTCTTGAACAAGGAACGCGAATCGGAAAGAAATTTAAAGGCTAGGTTAGGTAAGACTAGGGTAGTAGCTTGCAAGAAATGGCTTGGGTGTTCTTAAAAGTTTCGGAAAAAAGTTCTAAGGCTAGGGTAGTAGCTTGCGTGTAAGACTTGCTCCTCTGTACAGCACTCTCTCTTGCTGGAGCTATGAGTGTAGAACTTGGCTCATTGAAAGGGTTTTCCGATAGGCCAGCTCAAGTTGAGTGGTGAATAAGCGACGGAGAGTCGTGGCTGAGTTAGGGTTAAGGCAAAAAAAAAAAAAAGCACTCGTCAAGAGGTTGACGGGGCGGTACGCTCGTAAGGTGACTTTAAAGCGTGAAAAAAACATCTTCAATGTCTCTTGATAGCCTACATGAGAAAGGCGTGTTCAAGAGAGGCCTACCCGGGAATAGCTGGAAACGTTATCAGGCAATTGTCGCATAGCTTCGACAATAATGGAGGTGCAGTCCCCGGGAAAGCTGCTGTGCGCATAGAGAATTGTACCGCGGTATACTATAGCGGCGTAATAAATTAAATACTCCTCGGGCTCAGCCATTTCTGCCACTCGACCCTCTGGCTAACGAAATAAATTAACCTTTCATAAATACCAGAACGCGTATGCATTTACTCCTGCCTAACCTACTCGTCTGGAGCTCCATTATTTGTTCAAGAGGCTGTTCCTATAGCTGCATTTCAAGAAACGTCAAGTAAGCGCACAACGTCCTGTCGGCATTACCTCAACCCTAGGAATATGGTATGCTATCCAGCAACTATCATTCGACCTAGATGCTGTCCTTGACCCTAGGGACCTGTTGGTATGGGAATCCTCTTTGTGCTTGGATGTTGGGATGCTCCTAGATTTTCTCCGTGTTCGCTTACGCGTTTCGCAAATACTCGCCAGAACATGGTAACGTGTCTAGTCGGGGCCGCACAAGTTTCGCCTCACGACAATTTGTGGTTGCAAGAAAGTCCATGGTTGTTGGGACTAGGCGGCACCATTTGCATTGCTGTAGTCCGTTGAGCGTATCCCATTCAACGAATATGGGTGCAACTTTGTTGTAGGAGCTAATATCGTTACAGTACATACAGAATAACAGTTGCCGATAACAGTTAAAATGCTGTTATGCTGTAAGGTTCCCTATCACCTGTTTATTCGTAGACAATACATTCGTGATATAATTTCTTCCTTGCGCCACAACAGCCCTCCGTGCGAATCTAGTAAACAGGAGGAAAAACATAAGAAAGCCTGTACACCCTGTTGTGTCCACCTAGCTGGGTTACGAGAGGCGGTGTATAAGGTTGGTAAGGACGCGATAGCCGAGCTTGAAGTCGGATAGCAGCGCATACTCGTTTCGCGCATGATAAGTGGCCATGACACCTGCCACAGAATTGGAGCATATACGAAAGAATGTGGGTCCAAGAAGGCCGCACTACATGGCTCCTACAAAAGAAATAAAAAAAGAGGTGACCAGCATAGGCTACCAATAGTGATTTAAGAGAAAAGCAGAGCCACATGGTACGACCACATCCCATGCTATCACCATCACATCGAAAAAGCATTGATAAAACCCACCCTCTATCCTCACCATACCCCAATCCCTCACCATTTCAGATGCTCCGAAACAAGCAGATGTGGTATCACCAAGCACCAGAATTATAGAAATCAAAATCAATATCAAAAGACAATCTCACCATATCCCATGGTCTGCACATCGAATCCTGCCTCCTGCAGATCGCGAATCAACGGCAGGGATCCCGTGATGGAGTACGGCTTGCACTCGCCCATCACATCCTTCGTGGCGGTTACCAGCGCGTGGTAACCAGGCGAGTCCAGGTTACACGCCACGCCCTTCATCGGCGCCTCTGCTATCTCTAGCTCGAGTCTGAAGGGGAGGTTAGGGAAAGGGGTTGGCTCATGGAAGAGGGAAGGAAATTGAGTGCGAAGAAAAGAGGGCGAAAAGAGAGGCACGTGTACATTGGAGGTTCAATCGCCCTCTCATACGTTCCCTCCGCCCACTGGCTTCCTTCCCCCGTAACACTCTCTGCTCCAAACATTCAGCTTCCTCCTTTCCTCCCACTCCTCCCTCTCTTCTCTTCTCCCGCATTAGACATATCCACGGGCCCGTTCTCACCTGCCCTGCAGATTTTCTTCGGGCAGAACAAATTTCGAGCACGGGCCGGGGCCTGAGAGCGTGGACAGGTTGGCGTTTATGTCTGCCACGTACTCCCTCAGCTTCGCTGCTACCTCGTCCACACTGCAGCGATGGAGAGTGGTACAGAGGTGGTAGGGGAGCATAGAGAGGGGTGAAGTGTGGTGTGAGTTGGTGGCCCATAGAACACGAGAGCGTGGACAGGTTGGCATTTATGTCTGCCACATACTCCCTCAGCTTCGCTACCACCTCGTCCACACTGCGGTGGTGGGGGGTGGGAGGGCATGCGGAGAGGTGAAGTGCGGTGTGAGTTGGTGGGCCCAAGTAGCACATGAGCGCATGGGGTACAATTTGGTGCCTATGCCTGCCATGTGTTGACTCCGCGTCGCTGCCGCCTCGTCAACACTGCAGAGGGATGGGAGAGAGAGGGCAGTGGCTGAGCATGGGGATTCACTTGGATTCTCATCATGAGTTCACACAAACAGGAGGCACAACAGGGTTGCCATAAACATTTAGCGGCATGCTAGTTCTCAAATAATCATGCGTAAGCACGCATGCCAGTGCATGCTAGTACTTGCACTCAGGGAACGATTGCTCTTAAGACATGCATGCATGGATCTTCATGTTGTAGGGGGTTAAAAAAGAAAAAGAAAAAAAGAACACACATTTTTTTTTTTTTTTTCCAGTCAACTCGATAATTCTCAAAAGCGCCTCCAACTGTACAAGAATCGCACGCACGCACGCATCTTGCACACTGGCATAGAGAATACTCAGAATGGAAAATACACACTCAGGAATCACTCACTCATAGAATGGCGTTATTCTGATGTCGTATGCCGTCGGGGGAAGAGGCAAGTACAATGTAGGCACACGCAAGCATCGACCGCACGAAAGCACATGCGAGGTGGGAAAAGGCACAACAAGTATGGGCGGACAGAAGGACAGCGTGATGCGGATGGGATGGGGGGGGTCAAGAGAAGCGAGTAAAGAGGAAAAGAGCATAGAATTTGAAGGACGGGAATTGCTGCATCATGTAGGGTGAGAGGGAGGAGAGGCCCACCCAGCGACACTACCTGCAATCCCCTGCAAGTGTGCACTCCCCAGGGATCTGATTCACACTGCCGCCCGGATCTGGTGCAGCCACAGACATGGACAAAAGGAAGTATTGGGTTCAGGGGTTTCGGGTGTTGGGTCGAACCAAGTAGGCCCAGGAAGCACATTTCGGAAGGGGAACTTGGGAAAGAAACACTAGGAACAATTCAAAGTGAGGGTTGAGGAGTTTGAGTTTGCGATCTGAAATTTGGGAAGATAAGTTCAAGAAGCAAATGTTGCAAGGGAGACGCGAGGATCAGACCACTTGGGACAGCTGACAAATGTTATTGAGGGGTTTGGGTTTACTATCTAAATTCAGGTAGGTACGGCCAGGAAGCAGATGTGCAAAGGGGAGGAGGAGGAGAGGAGAAGGCAGTGTGCAGGGATAAACGAGGGACCTGGACCAGGTGGGCTAGATGATGGGAGCTTGAGCAACGGAACAGTGAAAAAAACGAGTGTGGAAAACGCAGATCTGAAAAACCTGTAACATCCGAAAAACCTCCTTGCGTAAAACGAGGGAACTGGACCAGGTGGGCAAGATGATGGGAGCTCCAGTCAATATGTATGGCATATCCAGGGGAGTTTCTCTGCTCACTCACCACTCAACACCACTCAATACCACTCAACTTTATTCAACACCATTCACTCACACAACCACTGAGTGGGCTTCATGGTCGATGGTGTGGCGAACCCATACGTCTTCTCCATGGCATGGGGGGGAAGTCATGGATACATGTATGCACGCTCACATCACCATACGTGTGCATCAGCCAACCTCACTCACACGACCACTGAGTGGGCTTCATGGTCGATGGTGTGGCAAACCCATACGTCTTCTCCATCTCGTGAGGAGGAAAGTCCCGATAGAAGCGGGTCTGAATCTCCGCCAAGGCTGTCATGCCGAGCTCGATAGGGTTCACCGCCTGCACAGGAGTGCAGAGCGGTGGAAAGGAGTGCAAAGGGGTGGAGTTGGTGTGTGGAGGGTGCGGCAAAACCATATGTCTTCTCCAACACATGTGGAGGGAAGTCCCGGTAAAATCGGATGTGGATCTCTGCTATTGCTGTCATGGCCTGCTCGATGGGGTTGATGGCCTGGAAGGGAGTGTTGTGGGGTGGTAAGGAGTGCAAAGGGGTGGAGTTGGAGTAAGGACAGTGTAGCAAACCCATACGTCTTCTCCATGGCATGCAGAGGGAAGTCCTGGTAGAAGCGGGCCTGTATCTCCGCCAGTGCTGTCATGGCCAGCTCGATAGGGTTCACCGCCTGGAAGGGAAAAGGTGCAAAGGAGTGCAGAGGGGTGCAGTTGGGGTGAGGGGGGCTGGTGGTAGAAGCGGGTCTGAATCTCCGCCAGTGCTGTCATGGCGAGCTCTATGGGGTTCACTGCCTGGAAGAGAGAGGGGGGTGTAAAGGGGTTCACAGGGGTGAGGTTGGAGTGCAGAGGTTTGGAGCTGGAGTGAGAGAAATGGAGACGACACAGGAGAAGGTGGTAAGAGCGGGTCTGCATCTCCGCCAGTGCTGTCATAGCCAGCTTGTGGCACTTAGTGACAGTTATGACTGCACCTTGCGATGCAGACCCCATCAAAGCCGATGAGAGAGCACCTTGTGTGGCAGGCCCGAGTGGAAGAGCTTCCCAAACGCCTTGAGCTCTGCTCATGGCACTAAAGAGAGCACGTTGTGGGCTGGGCTGGGCACGTGATTCACTTCTATGTGAGCCAAGCACAAACCACTTCACCTTGTGCGGCAGCCCCGAGTGGAAGAGCTTCCCAAACGCCTTGAGCTTCCATGCCAGCATGCCCCCCGTGCCTATGCACGGCTGCTTGTCTGCCGTGTCCACCCAGAAGCTGCCACGTGGCATGGAGGGGACATAGAGGCAGAGAAAGGATGGTGAGAAGAGGATGGACAGAAGGTCTGAGTCCTGGGACGATTCTTGAGATGAGTTTTGGGGAGAGCTCGCTTGTCCGCCGTGTCCAACCAGAAGCTGCCACGTGGCATGTGGGGGACATGGGAAGCAGAGAGAGGACGGAATGAGAGAGAACGGTGCGGAGAGGTTGCACGAGGTCTCTGAGTCTTAAGAGGTGTCTTGAGGCAAGTTTTGGGGCAAGTTTTGGGGCGAGGTTTGGGGCGAGGTTTGGGGCGAGGTTTGGGGCGAGGTTTGGGGCGAGGTTTGAGGCGAGGTTTGAGAGACGAGGTGAAGGGAACTTACAGAGGTCCGTTCTTGAGGTGGTCCAGCAGGCCCGCCTTGACCAGCCCATCCACCCCACCCCAATATCCTTCACCGTCGCATTCTCCTCGTTGTGAGAGGTGATGGGAGGAGGGAAACAGGAACTCACAGGGGTCCGTTCCTGAGGTGGTCCAGCAGGCCTGCCTTCACCAGCCCATCCACTCCAATATCCTTCACTGTTGCGTTCTCCTCATTGGCTATCAGCACCGCCACCACTGTCGCGCCCAGCTCCGGGCGGCAGACTGCCAGCTGGCGCATGAGCTCCGTGACGAGCGCCACGTGGCCCAGGCAGTCCGTGGTGCCGCGGCCTCTCAGCTTGTCCCCATCTCGGGAGAATGTGAAGGGGTCAAAGTCCTGGTAAAGGAGAGGCGAGGGAAGAGGGCGGACGAGATGAGAGAATGTGAGAGGGGGGAAAGAGCTGTTAGCTGGCTGGCAGTCCGTCTGGACGAGAGAATGTGGGTGAATGAGCTCCGCGACGTGACGAGTGCCACGTGGCCCAGGCGGTCCGTCCGTTGCGCCCCTGCCTCTCAATTTGTCTCAAAAGGTGAAAGGGGTCGAAGTCCTGGTGAAGCAGAGGCGAGGGACGTGGGGTGGGGGGAAGAGAGAATGTGAGAGGGAGGGGGCAGCGCATGAGCTCCGTGACGAGTGCCGCGTGGCCCAGGCAGTCCGTGGTGCCTCTGCCCCTCAGCTTGTCCCCGTCCCGAGAGAAAGTGAAGGGGTCGACCGTCGAAGTGCTGCAGAAAGGGGAGTGGGAAAAGGAAGGGAATGTGAGGGAGGAGGAGGGAGAGGGCACCCTCGCTGACGCCACCCAGGCAGTCCGCGATGCCTCTGCCCCTCAGCTTGTCCCCGTCCCGAGAAAAGGTTAAGGGGCCGAAGTTCTGAGGAAGGAGAAGCACAAGGAGCGGAAGGCAATGGGGGATGAGGGTCAGGGCACTATAGCTAGCTAGCTAGGCAGGCAGACCGGGATGGTACCTCAAACCAACCCCGGAAAAACTAGTGCCCACCTGAGAACACTCGGGGTAGCAAGGATAGGCACCTGCGGCCGCCATTCTCGGGTTACAACCCACCCAGTCATTGGAGTTGGCGGTGACGACGTCCATGTGACATACAGCCACGAAGGAGAGCACGTTGGAGGGGTGCGAGCCCTTGTACGTGATGATGAGATTGCCCCAACCAGGCCAGGTGCGAACCCCAGCAGCAAATACCCAAACAGCTCACCCAGTCGTCAGGGTTGGCGGCGACGACGTCCATGTGACATACAGCCCATGAAGGAGAGAAGCTTGGAGGGGTGCGAGCCCTTGTACGTGATGATCAGGCTGCCCCAGCAAGCCCGTGCGAGAACCCTTGAACGTTACCCAACCCACCCAGTCACACTTACAAGATGCTGATGCTCACCCAGTCATCAGGGTTGGCAGTGACGACGTCCATGTGACAGCCGACGGAGGAGGTTAGAGGGGATGGTGGCGCCTGACCTCACATCACTCGAGATACATAACCCATATGTACACTAGAAAACACAACCACACCCTCAACACACTAAGACCCACCCAGTCATCAGGGTTGGCAGTGACGATGTCCATGTGACAGCCGACGAACGAGAGGAGGTTAGAGGGGGATGGTGGTACCTGCCTCAAAACCCCCAGGAAAGCTAGTCAAGTGCAATCATACAACACAAGCAAATTACAACAACCCACCAGTCGTCGGGGTTGGCAGTGACGACGTCCATGTGACAGCCGACAAAGGAGAGCACGCTGGAGGGGTGCGAGCCCTTGTACGTGATGACCAGGTTCCCCCGCCCCTCCACGTAGCTCGACGTGCTGTATGTGCAGCGGGCCTCCCTCCTCCTCACTGCACCAGCATGGGGGGAAGAGACCAAGGGGGGGGACAGACAGAGGGGGTGAACGTGCGAACTTCTTTTATGTAACGATCATATCAGGTTGCCCCGCCCTTACACATAGCTCATACGCTGGATGTGCAGCAGCCCGCCCCTCTTCCTCACTAAGGGGGTGGAGGGACGGAGGAGAGGACGTTAGAGGGATGAGGGCCTTTGTACGCGATGATGAGGTTGCCCCCGCCCACCACGCAGCTCACATGCTGTATGTGCAGCAGCCCGCCCTCTTCCTCACTGCACTCAGCACGAGGGAACGAATGAAGGTGGGTAAGTATGAGGGTGGATTTTGACGAATGGCTTCTGGAAACCGTGGAGAAAAAAAAAAAAAAAAACCAGAGTGACTGTGGAGAAGATATTACGAGAATGACTGTGGGTTTGTGACAGGAGCATCGATAGAGGCACCTGCAGGGCTGAAGCACGTTCAGATCAGAGCATGTTCGCACTGCAAGCTGCACGCACAGTCGCCGTACCTGAAAATCAGTATCAGACTTCTCAAAAAACACGTCCAGAACATGTCACACTGCACTCTGCACGGTCCTGTAGGGCTGTAGGTTGATGTAAGAGAGGTACTGATAATATATATATATATATATATATATATATATATATTCAAGAAATAGATACCTGTAGTGCTGCAGCACGTCTAGAACGTGGCGTACTGCGCGGTCCTCCTTGGGCACGCACTCAGGAGGGTTGTTCTGCCA